>OMLM01011248.1:0-20344 GCA_900302695.1 Helostoma temminkii | reverse complement strand
TACATGGAATTTTCAAAATTTAATTTACCAGTAGGTGCTTATTTTGGAGTCCTCTCCTAGAAACTTCCAACAACAGTACAACAACTGTATTAGAAACATTAGAGTGTGTTCATCTGTTATTGTTGCTAAATGGGATATTTGGCTCCCCAAGTACACACAAGTCTGCTCCCAGAGCATCCTTGATAAAAATGGGCGGAATAAGAACACCTCTGGGTCTTTCATCCGTACTTGGCTACAGGTGCTGGTCATATAATTAGAATACCTTCAAAAACTTGATGTATTTCACTAATTCCATTCAAGAAGTGAAACTTGTATAATGTGTACATTTATTCCACACAGACTGATATATTTCAAGTGTTTATTTCCTTTAATTTTGATGATTATAACTGACAACTAATGAAAACCCCAAATTCAGAATCTCAGAAGATTTGAATATTACTTAAGACCAATACAAAGAAAGGATTCTTCCACACTCTAATCAGCTAATTAACTCAAACACCTGCAAAGGCCTTTAAATGGTCTCTCAGTCTAGTTCTGTAGGCTACACAATCATGGGGAAGACTGCGGATTTGACAGTTGTCCAAAAGACGACCATTACATAGGGCCATACATATACAAAGGGCAAACTGGACAACTGCAGTATGAAGGAGTACCGAAACCAGGTATTAAAATTTGAAAAATACATCTTAAACTAAAAACAACAAAAAGAAAAGAAAACATGTTTTTGTTTTACCTTGACCAGCAAGCAGAGGCTTCTCTTCCCAAACATATTTTGGAGAAAGGTGTTGTCCTCTGGGCAGTTGACATAGGACTGCAGCTGTGAGGGCAGCACTGCAAGCAGCTCATACAAACCTGGAGAAGTGTCAGAGGAAACACGGGCAGTTTAAATGCATGCAGGCATGCGTGGTCACACAACAATCACTTACTTTTTTTATCCTGCCTGTAAACAATCAGTTTTTTTATAGTAACGTACATGTGTGTTTGCTAAACAGAGGTTTAAGAAAAAGTATTTATGTAATCAAGTATTCAGGATATACCGTCTATGTGGCTGCTTATATGTAATTGAACTGTTAAAGCTTGTGCACTTTAAAGAACTAAATAACTGAATTTGAAGTTAAGTGACATGAACAGGCTTGGAGTATAGCAACTGATGTAATGAGCTCACAAGGACAGGCTTGTCTACGTCTATGTAGATTAAATACAGATCATCAGCACAGCATGAGCAAAGCTGATTTCAGAAAGAGAAATTGATCAGTAGGCCCATGGCTAAATGTTTTGTTACAAGGAAGTGGAGATCAATAACATAAATAAGAGAGCAGAAGTTGCAGGTTAAAAATAAAAAAATAATAATGTCATTTTTAAATAAAGCATGAAAATGTCATCATTTCAAAAGTAAACAAAATGTTCCCCTTTTGGGGCAGGCTGGCCGAAATTTACAAAAGGAGGGAGGCCTCCCAGGCCAACTATACAATGGGCCGTCCGACCATCGTAAACCTACATCCCGAAATAATAATAAAAAAAAAACAAACATGAAAACGAACCAACATTCCTGCCGAACCCAAAAGAAAAAAGAAGAAATGGATGGATTCACCGCTCAGGGCAAACTGAATGAAAGAGAGAGTAAACTGAGGCCCCCCTCTATATAGATTAAACACCTACGGAGGAGATAGCAACTAATATGCTAGTAAGATTACAGTCTACACAGACCAGAGAGGGGTTTAACACTTAACAGGTTTATTCACCCTGCTCATAAAATGAAAATATAATAAATGAATGTTTCAAATTCAATTTTAAGATAAATGGCTTGGGTAGCTGATAGTTTCAAGATTAGGCAGGGAGGAGGTGAGGCACTCAGAGGGAGACAGCACAAAACCAGTGAGTGAGTGGGGTTCCTTCCAAACACAACAGACTCATTGAACATGGCGATCCAGTAGTTGCATACTTTTTGCTCTGGTCTTCAAACTAGTTGTTCTAATCTTCAGCATGGCTGTGGTTCACTAACCAGGGGATACATTAAAGATCACTGATCAAGTTACAAAACTCTGCACATCCATGATGGAGCACATCCATGATGGAGCCATCAAAATGTCAAACCAAAGTAAAGCTCGGCTACATCTCAGAGAGTGTCTTTCATCATAGCACAGTGCAATAGAAGAAAAAGAGGGGAAAAAAGCAGCAGAGACTGCTACTTGACTGCAAACAATGACTGACTGACTGAACTGGAGGTAAAATGGGTTAGAGCAAGCATGTGCAGGCACCTCAGGACTTAGGTGAGAGAGCAATGCCTCACTAACTTAGCTCATTTGCTGCTGCTGCTACTGCTGCTTCTGCTGCTGCTTTTACTGCTGCTGGACAGTCAGAATGCAGAATGTCAGTCAATCTTCAGAAGTCTTGCACTCTCAATCCTCTGCTTTCTATTTGGATATAATTTGGGATTTGACTTTCAGAGTCCTTCGGGCAAAAACGCAAGATATATCAAGATGATATTCTGGACTGTTCTTCTGTTCTCCTCAAACCTAAAACTCTGTGATAAATA
This sequence comes from Helostoma temminkii, assembly GCA_900302695.1. Taxonomy (NCBI): domain Eukaryota; kingdom Metazoa; phylum Chordata; class Actinopteri; order Anabantiformes; family Helostomatidae; genus Helostoma; species Helostoma temminkii. The sequence goes on along the minus strand of OMLM01011248.1, from coordinate 17,808 downwards.
CATGAAAATGAACTGAACAAGAGAAAGGTTTTTAACAAATCACATGCTTACAAACAATTTTACTTATCTGATGGCTGATTCTATAATCCTCGTCACCAGCTAGCTTTTAAGCTAACACAAGTCTCCCTGTGAACAGCTGGCCTTTTTATTTACGACTTTAAATTCCCAACAGAACATCTCACATAATATATTAGAAAACGATTTAAAGAGACAGAAGAGAGAATGAGGGGAAGGGAAGGTGGTGAGAGTGGGGGAAAGAGATATGGAAATGTTATTACTATTGGCAGTCCTGAGAGTAAATGAAGGAGGAGTAAATGAAGGGAACAAGGGAAGGATAGAGTCCCAAAGTATTATTCTCCCCAAGTGCTAAGTCTCCCCTCCTGTCTGCAACCCATGATTCTTTCTTGACAACATCTCCTCCCTGTCCATGTTGGGAAAACCTAAACACACGGAGTGGTGTGTACCAAAGGCACATTATGGGAAACGCATCACATAAGCTATATAAGAAATAATGACATAACGGTGAAAAAAGACAGAGGACAACTAGTTCGCCTTCTGGGGTTACTATGTCAGACTGAACTCCATGACCCAGACAAAACCCAGTTTTACACAACAACAGAGAACTGTACAGAAACCAAGAGCTAAACATGGACTCTGCAAAGCTGAAATTAAATATAAGATTATATGGCTGGACAAGTGAGAAGGAGAAAGAGAGAGACAAAATGAGCCAAAAAGAAAAAAAAACACAGCGATATAATCACTGTGCGGACACTATAAAAAGTGGAGAGAGAAAAAAAACCAGGGCCAGATATATGGACACACGTATAGATCTATAACATCAGAAACTAGCTCCAGCCCACACAGAGGCAGTAAAAGAGAGAGAGAGAGAGGAAGATGAGAACAAAAGAAATCAAGACTGTGCCAACTCTTCACCACTTTGATTCTTGCTGGCATCATCTGATTTGTTTTGGCTGGACTATTCTGTTGTGGCTAGGGCTGGATAAGCCAAACCCAGAAGATCCTGAAGACCAGCATGATATTGTGCCGGATGACCAAAAAAGTGACCAGCTGAAGGAAGTCAGTACTTTAACTACCAACCGGCATTTCTAATCGCACACCCACACCTTCAGCGGTATAAATAGAGGTGAATAAAGATTTTCAATTGGAAGATTTCATTCATCGAGATCTAGGATGTGTTGTTTAAGTGTTCCCATTATTTTTTTGAGTCGTGTTTTTTGAGCAGTTTCTCTTCACTTTGACCCTTGAATCACAGTTCTTAACCTGGGACTTACAACTGTTCCTCCTCCTCTCCTCTGCAGTGCCCTGTGAGAAAGGGGTAATAACACAGATATCCATGCAAGTGACAAACTTCACCAGGATATTTCACATTTCAAATAATCAAACTGCTGTTGAACAAGCAGCAAACTTGCAGGAATGTGTCCCCTTTTTCACACCCAAAACAAACTGTCAGAGAGAGACCTTTCCAATATTCTTTGATCTTTAATGATCCCAGCATCATTGTTGTGTTTAACTAACTTTTATAATTTTGCAAGATGTTAGTCAGACACACACCAATCATTTATGCTGTTTCACTACTGCAATATGGATGTACATATTCTATGTCATTTCAGGACACTGGCTGACACAATGCCTCACTCAGAGAAGTACAATGTATCCAGGTGCAAGACCTTAAGTTCTGATTTCAAAACAAGGGCAGATCATGCTTTTAAAAGTGTTTATTTCAAGTGTTTCAGTCGTCTCCTGCTTTGAGCTTACATCCTCAGACTTCAAAAGGTTGTCAACATCGTGATCATGGTAGACAAAACACAAAGCCATGGCCATCTTCTTATTACTATCAAGTCTTTCAATTCACTGATTTAAAAAACAATAATCACTTAAAATTAGTAAAAAAAAAATTATACTACAAAATTATCTTGCCTGTCTGTCAGTGAGAGCAAACAGAATAAAACAAATAAATAAATATTGTTTTACTCTCTGTTGCACTCTTGATGCTCTTTTACATCTGTTCCCTTTGACTACATTCATGATGTATACCATATATATAAACTGGTTAGTTAATTTTAGTTATGATGTAAATGGAAACAGGGAGCTCTTTCAGTGACAACAAATCCTTGTGTTTTTTTGTGTACTATATTACTGTTTTGGGGAGCCAGCCACTGGCTCCGGACCACGACAAATGGCTTGAAGCTCCCAGAGGAAACGCCACCCCCGGCACAGACATCCTCCCCCATACCCTCTCAGTATCTCCCACAAGCTGAAACTAACCGGCCAAAGCCAGATGTTCTGGATTCTTGATATTAAAATGGAAAATTGACTGTTAACCTTGACAAAGGAAAAAACAATATGGATGACTCGTGGAACTCTGGCTTCCTCCCACAGTCCAAAGACATGCAGTCAGGTCAATTGGGGACTCTAAATTGCCTGTAGGTGTGAGTGAGAGTGTGAATGGTTGTTTGTCTATATGTGGCCCTGCGATAGACTGGCGACCTGTCCAGGGTGTACCCCACCTCTCGCCCCATGACAGCTGGAATAGGCTCCAGCACACCCATGACCCCTACATGACCCTAAGCGGTATAGAAAATGGATGGCTGGATGGATGACTCACGGATATAGATAATGTATTTGTTCAAAGATTTGTGTTTCTACATATTCATTTCTCCACAAGAATATGAGTATGTGGGAGCAACAAAGCAATCAAAGAGTTTCAGGGAGATTATTCAGTATCATCATCCAGCCATCACTTTCTCCAACAGCAGGGTGTTAGTTGTTAATAAGAATAAGATGGTTGAAAAGTTCAAGCCATTGTTCTCTGCACAAACATGCACACAAGCAGTCAGTAAGTTATCAGTGTATCTGGAAAAGGCATTGTCCTATCAAAAAATTTCCATTTGTAGTCTTTCGCCCACCTCTCTCACAGCTGTGCATTACTAAACCACCCTTATCTTTAAATGCTGTGAGGGGGCCATAAAGTTTGATAGAACATTCAGGTACAGCTTGGAAAACACTGTTAAATTTAATAAGGTTAACAAAAGGGCAAAAAGGTTTTTTAGAAGTGCCTGTGTTGGTTTGGTGTAAGAGGCACTATGTAGTGAAGGTAATGGCACATGCGGGGATGACAGAGAGTAATTGTTGCTGACTGATCAGCAAAAACTAAATCATACATACAGAGAATTACAGTCTTGTGAAAAAGTATTTGTCTCCTTCCTTCCTAATTCTTCCTTTTTTTTGCATTTTTGTCACACTTAAATGATTCACATCATAAAACAAATTGTAATATTACACAAAGATAACCCAAGTAAATACAAAATGTAGTTTTTAAATAATGATTTCATTTATTAAGCAAACTGCAACAACTGCAATCAAGCAACAATGGGCAGTTTTTTGTAGAGCGCAGAATTCATGGTTCCATCAATTATGACAGCCCCAGACCATCACACAACCACCACCATGTTTGACCATTATTTGATGTTCTTTTCATGATTTTTATGAAGTGTGTTAGTTTTACACCAGATGTAACTCACACCTTCCAAAAGTTAAACTTTTGTCTCATCAATCCACAGAATATTTGCCCAAAAAGGATAATCAAAATGTTTTTAGGCAAATGTGAGAAGAGCCTCTGTGTTCTCTTTGGTCAGTAGCTTTTGCCTCAGAACTCTCCCATGAATACTGTTTTTGCCCAATCTCTTTTTTATTGTTCAATCACTCTTCCCAGACTGATACATGTCAATTACTTTGTTTCTCATCTGTTTCTCATGACGTGATGCTTTTTGAGATCTTTTTGCATGTTTCACTTTGTCAGACAGCTTCTATTTCAGTGATTTCTTTATTCAGCAGTACTCAGGCCTTGGTGTGGCAAGTGAAATTGAACTGAGCTTTCCAAAAAATGTGATTAGTCACATTTCATTCATGATTTAGTAGGGGAGGGGCACTTTACTTTTTCACATAGGGCCAGGCAGGTTTGGACAGCTTTTTTCTCTTAATAAATGAAATCATCATTTAAAAACTGCATTTTGCATTTTGGTTTTAGTTTATTAATATGTAATAATTATTTATTTGATGATCATATTTTTAAAAATCAAGAAGGTGGCAAACCCAGATTTGGCCAAATTCCTCCTTCTGTTCAAGCATTTAGTAATCACATTTTTTATTTTGGGATTTAGTCTGAATTTCTGTATTGTTCTTTCTGCCAGTTTGTTTATTTTTACCAGTGGGTTCTGTAAATTTCAGGTAGAGCTGTGCCATGTGCATCATACTGTAAGACTTATAGTCATATCCTGATATTGATATTATAGTTACACGATGATGTATTGGCATTTGCATCTTAATGTACCTATCTCATACCGTTAGATCCACAAGTATTTGGGCAATGACAGGGTTTTTATGATTTTACCTTTATACACCAGTGGATTTGAAATTAAACAATCAAGATGTGATTGTGTAGACTTTAAGGTTTATTTTAAGAGGGTTCACAATATATTATATTTACAATGTGGAAATTACAATTTAGTTACAGCCATTTTAAGGAGAGTACCTTCATTTTCAGGGGTTCAAAAGTGTTTGGGCAAAATGACATACCTGTAAATATAACGATAATTTTTATTATTTGGAAAAAATTATTTGCAGTAAATGTCTGCCTGAAGTCTGGAGCTCATGGACTTCACCATGAACCCTAGTTAAAGACTGTACATTAATTATGAATGGGGTTTGGTCGTGACAACTGGTTGGACCCAGATGCTTCCAGTCTGACTCAGTCTCTGCTGCCAGTCAGCCTGACCAACTACAGCTTTACCTAAAGTTAGCTTTGCATCACAAAGTTATTTTATCTCAATTTGCTTATGTAGCCTCTGTAATTCACATTGTCCGTGTCTCTCCATCTAGGATTGCACCCAAAAAGTGCAAAAATGGATGGCGTCCATGTTTGTCTTGATACAAAACATGCAAGATTTTCTCTTGCAGGATTTGAGATTTCGTCTACTTTCAACAACATCTCAAGTTTCAAGATTCAAGAGTTTTATTTGTCACATACATGGTTGTACAACTACAACAGTAGTGAAATGCAATTGCGCCAATACTCCAGACTATACAGAATTTAAAAAAACTCTAATAAAATAAGTATAAGGAATAAAGAATAAGTATGTTCAAGACTATGAAGTAAGTTATAATATATACGATATAAGAAAAAGTGACATCTGTGCAATTGTGTACTACACTTTACAGTTATTGATGAGGTAGTGTGTTTAATGCCCTTATAGCTTGGTGGAAAAAGCTGCTGTTTAGTCTTTCAGCTTCTGCCCTGAGTGACTGGAGTCTCTTGCCAGATGGCAGCCTATGAAACAGATTGTGGTTAGGGTGGTAAATGTCCTTCATAATGCGCTGTCCCCTGAACCTGACCCCAGGAGATCCTGAACTTACTCAACTGTCTGAGGTAGTACAAGCATTTCCTAGCCCTCTTCACCAGTGAAGAGATATGAGGTGCCCAGGACAAGTGATCAGAGATATGGACTCCCAGATACTTGCAGCTGGTCACTCTCTCCACCAGAGTTCCGTTGATCTTGAGCAGCGTGTACTGAGAGACCTGCTGTCCTCTCCTGAAGTCCACCACCATCTCCTTGGTCTTTGAGACATTTAAGTCCAAGTGGTTGACCTTGCACCAAGAAGATAGTTCTGCTATCTCCTCCAGATAAGCTGTCTCATTATGGATCAGACAACCACCATTGTGTCATCTGCAAATTTCACAATGGAGTTGGAGCTGTGTCAAGCATAGCAGTCGTGGATGTAGAGAGAGAAAAGCAGGGGACTCAGAACACATCCTTAATCCTTGATCTATTGTTCAGCGTGATGCTTTCTAAGAACCGCTGTCAAATTTTTACCAACTGTGGTCTGCCGCTGACTTTCTGCTGTTTACTCTCTTCAGAGCTCTCCTTACATCCTGCTCTGACACACTGAATGGGCAGTCTTCTCCGTCACTTACATGGGCTAAAGTACCGCTATTAGCTGTATTTATTTAACAACCAGTCACCACTGACCAGTCATTAAGCGTTTTCCCCTCACTCTACTAAGTCATGCATGTGGATGTGTGCTGCTTCCAGACTGCCAAGGACTAGAAATTTGTGATCTGAATTTGTGAAACTGTGAAACAATCTTTTAGGTATTAAAAGTCCAGTCTTTGCAACTCTTAGCTAGTTCTTTAGGTGTGTGCAGGTGTAAAGGGTTTTTGCTCGCTCTCTCTCTCTTTTCAATATTTGTTGTTTTCTCAAGTCTAATTATGGCCTTCTTCATTTGCATTGAGATCTTCTTGGATCACATAGTGGGGGCTCCAGTCAAACAGCTGCCAAATTCCACCTCAATACCTGATATCAACTCTAGACCCTTTATCTGCTTAGTTTGTCTTGATGTAACAAGGAGATATATAAAAAATATGTAACTGCAAGTGGCAAAATGGAAAATTTACTTTCATAATCTTTTTCACATAGCATATTTTAATATCAGAAAGAGCTTAAGTCTCATCGTAAGGGTTGGGATTGTAGGTCCAAAACTTGGAATCTCTGAGTAAAACCACCTTCCCTGACTCATGTTTACAGAATCAGCTAATAGCTCCAGGCCAGAGGATCAAACTCATGTGTTTTCGTACATATATAAATTAGAACATGAGACAAATGCAGCAAATGGAAAGATGAACAAGAAGGGAACCCTTATAGTCCCACAGTGGGGAAAATCGTTTTTTGACAGGCTGCCCTTTGAGGCACCAAGGATCAGGGGTTTTGGTGGCTTGTCCAAGGACACCTCAGTGTGTGGCCACAGGAGGACCAGGAAGTGAACCTGCCAACTCTCAAAGACGACTGCCCTACCAACTGAGCTACGCTTGATAATTAAAAAAAACCAAAAAAAAAGTGTTGTGAGCAGTGAAATGAGCAGTCCCTTTGTGTGCATGCCAGTGCGAGGTGATGGCACGTAAATTGCACTACGTCTGCCATAAACAGTGGTGTAAGGAGGCTCTATTGAAAATATTATTTTGGTCCAACATGAGCACCAAAGTCATAGTGCAGTCATCCACACCAGCGGTGCCTAAAAAAAAAGAGGGTAAAACTGAGGAAAATTGCATAAAAGCATTGTGCCTGCAAAAAAATAGGGCCCTGTTTCCCAGCTACAGCAACAGCAATCCGTGCAGGGATGGTACAGGTCATCCATGTTTTGTAGACACTTCCAATTTGATAATGATTTTATAAAACCCAAAACCCAAGGTATGAACCAAACTGTGGCTCAGAAACTAAATATAGAGAATCTGCTAAACATGGCTAATAATCAATGTTTATTAACTAATGAAGTCAAACTAATTGAGTCTTACTAAAAAATGTTTATTTAGTGGATAGCACCATTGTTATAATGGTTAATGGTTTTGGTTTTGTCTATAATAATCTACTGATTATGAAAACATGTTTCATGTTTCAAGACTAACCTTCACTGAAGTCTATATTTTGACAAAGCTTTCTATAGAAAAGGCATGTTTATATGTTAGAACTATTTTTTTCTTGTCAAGTTTTGCACAGACATCAACATGATTTTCATCAACTCTGTATTGTTAACTATTAAAATAAATTTTTGACAATTTTTAATTTTTGAGGTGCATTTTCAATGGACAGAATGAAGTACAGAAGGTTAACAACTGTTTTGGGGTTTTCTCACTTCACCTTAGTTTTCATTTTATGTGATAATAACTGTGGTTAGAACTGTCGCAGCAGAGGATTGTCTTTGTGCCTCCTCGACAGGCGTCTCCTCTGGGTGCTCATTTCCTCCTATAGTTAGGGGGAAGGGTTAGGCTAACCAATGACTCAACTATCTGTAATGAAGAAGTGAATGTGAGAGCAACTGTTGTCTGTCTTTGTGACTTTTTCCAATGCTAGACTTGTCCAGGGTGCCCTATGCCTCTCATCCATTGTCAGCTAGGATTAACTTCCCTTTTGTCATTCTCATATCCACTGATTAAAGCTGGAGTCTCATCTTTTCAGAGAATAGACATAGCCTGTGTTTTACAAGCCACAAATGTTAGATATTCCATCATCCTGGCAGAACTTTACAGTGACTCTCATATCAACAGCATTATTATCACACCAAACGTAACACTCAGAGGATTCTGTGCAAACTTTGGTACGCTGCAAAAACTATGAATAGTCTCAGTATTTCTCACTTCACCAGGCCTGGAAATCAGTAACCTAACATTCATCCATAATGTTCATCTTGTTTCACATGCACACACAACTTCACAGGACCATCAAGGGGAACCAGAAGAAATGGGCCAGAGGAGTCTTTACGTGTTTTATTTGGAAACCTGAGTCCTTGCCGGTAATTGCCCAAAATGACTCTAATCGTAATTGATGATCTGGCTTTCTACTTTGTCTGAACAATTTTCCAGGATGACGCCGGCTGCAGTAACTCTGCTAAAAGTCTGGATGCAGTAACACACATACTCTTTAGCCATCAGCCCGATACTTCATATCTGTCCCTGTTTTGTCCTTTTGCACTTGTTGGTGCAAAAGGATATGTGTGTGTATGTCTGTGTGTGATGATTTAGCCAGCCATTAAACCAGACCGAGGAGGAGGTTCCTGAGGGACACGGTCATGTTTGGCAGCTATCCTGGCATTGACAAGCTTGAAATGTTTCTCAGTGTGACATCACACACCCCCACACACCCTACAGAGAAATACTGTATATTACAATGCACATATACTGACATTATTTCACACTATCTTTATTACACTAAGGTTGCAAATTTGGATGTTTATCATTTTGAAGATGAAGTGAAATATCCACTTGGTTATTTTCTTTAGAATTCTTACTCCAGCTTCAACAAAGTAAGAACAAGTTTAATGAAAAAAGGTGAGGTTGGTGGACATTCTACTGGGCTGTAGAAATTCTTTACAGATTGTATTCCAGACTGAGGGGACCATACCTGGCTCATGGCCGGCTGCAGAGGCCAGGGCAGGCATGGCTCCTGAAGGCTGTTTCCCTGGTTCTCCACAGACTTTGGAAAATGTCAGTGGTGCGTCAGAGTAGTGGGCTTGTCCGCAGTTTGTCTCAATAGACCACCTGAATCTGAAGACAGGTGTTACACCATGGTGCCCTGAAAGAAAATAGTATACTATTGGTATAACTTCTTTTAAACTAAAAATGAGCATGTATACTTTCAGTTTACTTTTTATATACTGATCAGAGGTAAACTTAAAAGTGGGACAATTTAGTCCCAAAAAGTATTGAAATTGTATACTAGCAAGTATACTACAAGTACATAGAGGTATACTTACTGTACTACTTACTGTACTTGAATAAACTTTAAGTATACCTCTCTTTTGTAAGGGCACTGATATCAGAATCTGCCATCATTCTTGCAAATATATGTATTTGGGTGTATGTTAGCCCTAATACCATGCTACTTTCTTTTCTTTTTCCTGTTACTTTGTCACACTAGCACCAGTTTAGAGGCCAGATCCGTAGGTGTTTTTTCACTTTAACATTAAGTATAAAAATCTGGTGAACTTGTAGTTCTGTGCTGCCCAGTTTGTATACTTGAAATAAAAAGAACCTGCACACTTTGCATCCATCCATTTTCTGAACCGCTTTGTACCCGTAGGGGTCACGGGCATGCTGGAGCCTATCCCAGCTATCATCTGCACAAGTCACAAGTCCATCACACAGCTACATAAAGACAGAGACACCCTTTCATACTTACAGGCAATTTAGAGTCTCCAGTTAACCTTACTGCATGTCTTTGGACTGTGGAAGCCAGAGAACCCACGCAAACATGGGAAGAAAGACCAAGACCTTCTTATTGTGAGGTGACAATGCTAACCACTACACCACCATGCTGCTCGCACATTTAGCAATGACCACAAAATCTCTTCAGCAGGCTTGTTTGAACAGGGCACTGAACTTAACAGCCCCTGAGTTTGTGGTAAGAGAACTGACCTGTGCTAAATCAGTTCAGCGATTCACAGATAGAGCTGCAGCACAGTCACAAGACTTTATGATTGGAATCACAGACTTCACTTAGCCTAAGCTAGTGTTAACCTAAGACTTGAGACGAATCCAGTCGGTTCTGCCCAGCTCTGTCACACTCTGCCCCAAAGTAAGTACAAGCTTCACTGTAGAACTTGAAAGCAAATATCTAGCTGCTGGAAGTAGTGTTCAATTGAGTCTGCATAACAGGGGACCTCTCACCTGGATGATAGCTAAAATAGGCTCTAGCACACCTGCGTATTCCCCAGTTTTCAGAAGGATCCAACTTTCCATTCTTGGAGATTGTGAGGGCCAGGAAGCACGTTGCAAAAATGAGAACACCTGGGTCTTTTTACAAGGCCCAAAAGGATAATAACAGAAAAACTTAAAGAAACAGTCACCACTGTCACAACCGCAGCTCTAAATGTTCTTCCTTCTAACGCTGTACTGCTTGAGATCTTCATATGGTTCTGCTGCCATCTAGTGGCAGAGAATATTCAACCTGAGACCATAGCTGTGACACAACTAAAACATCTATACCTAAAAAGACCAGGAGTATGTCAGGAGATGATGTCTGTGTCTACTTGTTCAGTGAGTGACACCTCATAAACACAACATTATCACCACCTGATGGTGTTGTTGATAATGGCACATTAAAAGCACCACATGACCACATTGATAGGGCAAATAACCATATTTGTTAACTTCAGTGTGATAAAATGTGTCACAAAATGTGGTTGCCAGAGGGGTCTGTTAGAATAATAAAACAATACTACGATGTCTGAAACTGTTAATTTTGGGAAAAATTAAAAAACGAAAAAATCTGTTATTGTTACTGATTGCTGTTAATGCTATTAATTAGCTATTCCAGAAGTGTTTCAGCGTTCAGGCCTGCCTATGGGACTGGTTTGAATTAGATTTTGATGATTGAGTGTGATATCTGTTACAAGTATCAGTATCGGTACCCAAAGAAAAAATATATTTGCATAAAATAAGTATTCTTATTTTAAAGAGGGTGGCTGAAGGAGATGCATTGATGGGTGGAAATATGGACTAATGTGCTACACTTTAGGCAGACAAAGATTTTAAAAAGAGGCAGCATAGCAAAACATGAAATGGTCCCACATCCTCCCTCCTCCAGGATCTGGACAGTATGTGCCACACCAGAACACAGCAGAGGTCAGCTGTGCCATTCAGCACTGAAACACCCCCAGGCTGCTTCTGTCCTGGACTGTGCCACATCAAGTAACAGGAAGGACAGATGTTGATCCAGGATTTTACTGGGCCAACAACTTACTTACTTACTTTTACTACTCCTTATCGCATGACAGCCCACAATAAGCTGACCCAGTCACAGTTGCTCTCGTTACAGCTCAAAGGACAGTTAGTTCCCAACTATCAAACAGCACAAAAGTCTGCAGATTCATTCCTGAGGAGCTTGTCTGCACTGGTCCATGGCCAGACAATAGAAGACCAATGCAGATCCAGCCATCCAGTGTGACACCTGCTCAGGTTAAATTCCAGCATCTGATGCAAAATTTTAGGGGCTTTTGGTGGGTCAGACATAGGGTTTATTGTCTAGTGCAGAATCTCTGGTCCTCCAGGCACACTGTCCTGCGTGTTTTGCAACTATCATACTATATACAGCATACAACATAGTAACACACCTAATCCAGCTAATCGGCAGGAAGGTAGGGCAGGGACAGTAGGAAAGCAAGCAGGACAGTGGGCCTTAAGGACCAAGTTGGGAATCACTGGTGTACTGTGCAGCTGTCCATGTATTTATTACTTATAGACTGGACTACTGTACCTCCCTACTGATAGGATGTCCATGTAATGCATCAAAAAGCCTCCATGCTGAGAGATCATATTTATCCTACACAGTGGCTCCCTGTAAAATCTAAAATGGAAACACTAAATGATCAAGCTCCATCATATCTTAAAGACCTCATAGTACCATATCATTAAAGTTCAATTTCACTTGCTACACCCAGGCCTGATTACTGCCAGACCTGTTGAAGCAAGAAATAATTTAAGTTTAAGCTGTCTGACAAGGCATGCTAAATATCTGGGAAAAACAACACATCATGTCGCAATCTAAAGAAATTTAAGAATAAATGAAAAAAAGTAACTGACATGTATCAGTCTGGAAAGGGTTCCAAAGCTATTTCTAAGGCTTTGGGTCTGCAGTGAACCACAGTGAGAGCCACTAACTACGAATGGATAAAACTTGGAACAGTGGTGAGCCTTCCTAAGAGTGGCCAGCCTACTAAAATTACTCCAAGAGCACAACAACAAATTATCCAAGAGGTCATAAAAGAATCCAGAACAACATCTAAAGAACTGCAGGCCTCACTTGTCTCAGCTACGGTCAATGTTCATGATTTAATAATAAGAAATGGCAAAATGGCAAATTGCCAAAAAATTGTGATTTTGGCCAAATATTCTGTGGACTGATGAGACAAAACTTGAACTTTTTGGAAGGCGTGGTTCTGTTACATCTGGCATTAAACAAACACAGCATTTCATAAAAAGAAAAAATCATATTAACAGTCAAACATGGTGGTGGTAGTGTGAAGGTCTGGGCAGCTTTGCAGCTTTGCAGCTTCAGGACCTGGATGACTTGCCATAATTGTTGAAGCCATAAATTCTGTGTTCTACTAGAAAATCCTGAAGAAGAATGTCCAGTCATCAGTTCATAACCTCAAGCTCAAACACACTTGGGTTATGCAGCAGGACAATAATCCTGGTTGGTTGGGTTGGTTAGAGACAGCAACAGCACAGGAGGAGCAACACCTCAGGGGTAAGGAAAGTTTTGCATGTGCAAATTAACACCCCCTCTCTTAATAGAGGAGGAGGCCTTAGGCACCACCTGTCTTCTGTTTATCGTGGTACTCTTTCATCCATTCCCCCCCAAAAAAAGATTTCACCCAATGAGACTATTCAGGCCAGGATATAGTGAAACCAACCTGGAGGAAAAATTTGTGGTCTCTAACTAACTACCCTCAGACTACAGAAGCTACTTGGATGAGTAGTGAAATGTTTCAAGAAGGAATTCCGGTAGCTATGACTGAACTTCCAAATAACTGACTGAGACTGAGAATCTTCACAGACATGTACTATGGCTATATTTGTATAATATTAAAATTTGTTCGACAACCTGAATCATTAAAGTGTGACAAATATGCAACAAAGGGTGTTGCAGTGTTGCAGTGGTTAGCACTGTTGCCTCACAGCCAGAAGGTCCTGGGTTCAATTCCCGGTGGTCGGCCAGGGTCTTTCTGTGTGGAGTTTGCATGTTCTCCCCGTGTTTGCGTGGGTTCTCTCCGGGCACTCTGGCTGCCTCCCACAGTCCAAAGACATGCAGTCAGGTTAACTGGGGACTCTAAATTGCCTGTAGGTGTGAGTGAGAGTGTGAATGGTTGTTTGTCTATATGTGGCCCTGCAATAAACTGGCGACCTGTCCAGGGTGTACCCCGCCTCTCACCCCCTGACAGCTGGGATAGGCTCCAGCACACCCATGACCCCTACGGGGACTAAGCGGTTCAGAAAATTGAAGGAAATATGCAAAAAAATATCAAGAAGGGGGCTGAAACTTCTTCACAGAACTGTAGTTATTTTGCTATAGGCTAGAACTGCTGAGCTCCTTTCCTCTCCATCCATTTATATGCCATGATTTGATGTTATTAACATTGTGTCTTTTTCCCCCAAGGCTGTGCTTCTTCCTCTTTGTCACCCTCTCTAATTACCTTTGTGAATGTTTTCCAGGAATGTGAGCTGTTTGTTTCTAGTGTGTATTTACTGGCCCTACCAACCTGCCCAGTGTTTTTGTCTGCTGCTTGTTGTATTCCTTCTTCTCTCTCTACTTTCCACTAATCCCAACTGGTCAAGGCAAACTGTCCACCCCGAGCCTCGTCCTGCTGGAGGTTTCTTCCTTTAAAGGGAAGGAAGAAAGGGAACTACAGTATAGGTCTAAACTCAGCCTAGTGCTGCTCTAGTGGGATTTGTTGGATTTCCTACATAATTCAATACAGTTGTATTGTTATATTCTGTAATGTCTTAAATTTTATATTGTATTGCGATGACTTTCTATTCAGTGCTATATACTGTTAATAAACTAAACAAAATGTAATTGAATTGAATAGTTAAACAGGAAGAAGAACACCAAACAATGTATATTAATAGTTGTTGGATGTAAATTGGATGTAAAACCATTTTGTATTTGAGCTACTCTACACCATACTAAATTGTAGGACATAAGTAAACAAAGTTACATGCACACGACTGAGTATAATTTCAGGATATCCAGTTGTGGTAAATATTTATTTACACGCAGACATGCAGTGAAACTACATTTTAATGGGCTGTGCATAATTACAGCGTATTAAATTGTGGTCGAGGGAAATGTTCATCTACATGACATTATGAAATGAAAATGTAATTTAAAGACAAATCCTGCTGATGCCAGCCATTTGCCTTTTTTGTTCCTCCTGTGGATTAATGCATTTCTGAATAACATTGTTCCTGCCTCTGCACTACGCTGCCAAAATATCACTACACATGACAGTAAGCATGATGTGAGTGAAGCTAATGGACCATGGCTGTGTTTTCATATACAGACTTTTTGTTAACAGCCATTAGCTTTACAAATGATTGGGTCTGGTTAAATTAAGACCCTGGAAATAACTGGCACATGAGAGGAGTAAATGTGGAATATCAATGAACACGACCAAGAGTGGTTCAATGTGAGAAATGAACAAAAGGGAAAGTAAGCCATCTTCTCTTGATCTCACATTAAATTTTTTGGCAGTTCAGGCAGAATCTGCAGTCTGCCACGTGTTGTAATATTTTATATTTCCACATAAAACACATGCAATTATATGTATGTACATGTGTGTTGTCAGTGCACACACACAAAGTGAGTAAAAGAAAGAGACAGACACACTGAAAGCTAGACAGAAATCTGTGTTTAGGTAAACCTGTTTTTCCAGAAGCCCTTAACAGCTTTAAGTCATTCTTCTGTTTCTTTATTTTACAGCATATGGTTACAATGAATAAGTCATAAGGATGGTTTCAGACTAGACTAGGCTTTGCAACTATGGTTTCTCCTGATCTCAGATCTCCAGCTCTGCATTTTTCCCTTAAACCCACGTTAACAATGTTTTTCCTGCATTATTCATTTTATATACGTAAGGTTGTAGGTTGTTAATATTAATCGGGTGAGAACATAAAACAATAACAAGCATGGGGGTCAAACATGAGGGAGAATTTCTAATAAGTTTATTTATATAGCACCAAATCACTAAAAAAATCATCTCAAAGCATTTAGTAAGGGTAAGGTCTTTTAGAATTGTGTGGAAACCTGAAAAAAACCCTCTTGAGTATGTACTAGGCAATAATAAAGAAGAAAAACCTCTGATGAAAGAAACCTCCAGCAGAACCAGGATCAGGGTGAGTGGAGACTTTGTCCCTACAATGACCCCCAAAAACAAATGCATCTGTTAAACCACAGACTGATTCGACACAGTATTTTAACACATAAGGCCTGTTCCAACAAATTCAGAATATGTACTTACATACACCATGAAAGCAACCAGGAAGAGCAGAGACTTACCAAATTATTTTCTTTTAGGTAACAGGCACTCCCACTAAACTATTACAGCACAGGCAAACTAAATCCTCCCATACAGGAAAACACCCACCCACCAGTTGCATCAGCTCATCTGAACAGACCTGAAACTCAAGTTTCTATCCCATCCTCAAAGCTCACAGTCCTCCACCCTCTTTTCAATACCTTACACTTAAATTACCCAAACAACTCAGCTCTATTAGCAGTGCAAGCTTTTCACATCTTTACAGGCAGACTTGCAGTGTTTTCCTTCCTCCTTGGATAGTGGACAGTTAAAAGTATCAAAAGTATTGCTTCTCTCTCACTCAAATGTTGTTTCTACATTCAAGGTAATTTCACTAGGAGGTCAGCTCAGCTTAATTTCCTGGCCCACATAATTGCTCTTGAGCTTGGAAACATATCTGATCACTTTATAAAAATAATATAATAATACTATATTAACATTTTTCAATACCTATTAATCCGATCATGATTCTAACAGAAATTAGAATGAACAAAATTCGGGAAGCGGAATGGGTAGCGGAAAACCATTAACATTTGATGCTGTTCAATGCAGATATTGTAGTGACAAGAAATTACCAACAGGTGGTATAGTCAAGTAACAAAAAATCATCAGTCAAATATCCTTCCATTGTCCTAACCACTTGTCTTTGCAGACCTCTCCGAGCTGTCAATCAGCTTGTGGCAGGGTCCAACTTAGACAGGCTGCCAGTCTATCAAAGGGCTTACAGATGCAGTCAAACAAACACAGCAAAACAAAACTGTTTTGGAAAGTGTGCGTGTGTGTTTGCACAGGTCTAGCGTTTGTCATCTCTGGCCTCATCATCACCTCAGAAGTGCCAATGGGTGCCAGAAAAGACAGGCACCCGCAATCTCATGCACATCCTGCAAGAGCATAAATACTAGTATAACCAAGGAGGCAACATGGTAGCATGGAAGCACACAGCAGACTGTTTTGTTTTTTACAGTAATGTATGTCTGCCAGCACACAGAAAATTACTATATCACGAAACCATATCACCATTCTGTACTTAATTTGCAGAAGTGGTCTGTCACATCAACAAGACATGTTTTGATAGGAAAAGGGCTCTAACGTGGGCTCTAAAAATTGTGCCTTTTCTACATCAGATCATTCATAAACAACAGTGGAAATTCAAGTACAGTACTTGAATGCAATTTTCTGGTACTTTCATTTTATGTTACTTTTACTTCACCATGTTTCAGATGCATATATTTTACTTTTTACTCAGTTTAATAACTTTGTAGATTATTCATGCAAAATATAATCAACTAATAAAAAATGGTGTATCATTATGGTTTAACTACCTAGCAGTGTCTGTCTTGCCTGGTAGTACATAAAGATGGGATAGTTACACAATGCATCAATAAATAAAATCCAATAATATAATACATATTATTAATGATGAGCACTTATTATTTTAGGTATATTTCAGTGCATACAGTATTTCTACACTTTGCTAATAGTTTACTGAAGTAAAACATACCGCTTAGTAGTGGCAGAACCGGAAAAACAAATATTTCACATATTTGAAAGTTTATTTGCAATTTAAAGCACAAATGTAAAATTTGTTGACAATACATATTTTCTCTATTTTTTACCTGTGTGTAACTCCAGTATCTCACTTTTGTGGACTAGTACTTCAAGTTTGTAAATAATCAGAAGTGGTGCTTCTATTCGTAGTGGAGTACTTTTTCAAGCAAGTAATTTTACGCCCAAAGGTTCTGTTCAGTAGCAACTGGACTTTGTTTTTAGTTCTTGAAGTTATTTTCACCTTCTATCCAGTTGATGAACAACAACCCACAGGTTCAACTCTTGATGACTTGCTGACTCCACAGTGATTATAACACAGCTAGGACAGTCAGTCTGGAACTAATGAAGCCTTCAGAATAGAAGATAAAAAGTCTTTGGGAACTAAAAACATGTCTAGATGCTACTGAACAGAACCTTGGGGGTTACCATGACCCATATGACTGAGAATGACTGATTTTACCATTATTGTATTGATTTTACTTGCTTATAATTGTGGGCTAATAATATAATATACATCAACTACAATATACAGTACAAGAACTATAATTATTAGTTCCAGCCTGCATTGTACTTTGAACCTCTTCTACCCCTTTGTCCTCCTCGCATGCCAACCCC
>OMLM01011240.1:5827-17611 GCA_900302695.1 Helostoma temminkii | reverse complement strand
AACATTAATAATATATAATAATATAATAATAATGAAAAATTTGGTATTTAGATTGTGGTTTGTTACCTTCCCTTGCTTGGTAGATATGGTGGTCCCCCAGCAAAAGGGAGAGCCCAAAGTGTGGAGTCATCTATATACTGTGGGCATGGTGATTGTTCATTACCACCCTTTACAAGTTACAGGGGGGACTTGGAACTTGGAATCTTAAATATTACATGCTTGATTCTAAATTGAAATACCTTAAATTGTATAGAGTTTGATTCAGTTCCATTCAATTCTATTCATTTTATTTATAGAGATCCATATCACTACAAAAGTCATCCCAAGGCACGACAATGTAAGGTTTAAAACCTTACATTACTAAATAATAGCAAATAGTAAATATATATTTTATATATATATCTTCAATGTCAAGTTTAGTTTAATGTGTGTATAGTGAGTGTGATTTATAATGTCTTGTGTCCACATTCTGTATTCATTGTTTAGCTAGCTATTTGTGTGTGTCATTACTAATGACTGGTTTTGATGGACATTTGGGTAAATAAAATCTTTAAAATGCCCTGTGTCTCTTGTGCCTGACTGCATGGTCTCTAATGCCTTAGTTTGCCTGTTTATCCTTCCCAGCTGAAAACCGTCAGGTAGCAGTGAATCATCAGTTCTTTCATGTCCCAAACTGCAGGGCCAGTAGTTTCTAGCTAATAGCATGCTAGCTGTATACGTGCCCATCACCTCAGAAGAGCTCACACAAAACCTACAAAAATATTACACAAAGAGAGGAGCTGCTGCCACCCAACAGGCACAATTCTAGAATCCCTGATTTTATGTGAGAGGAAGGATTTTAAATTCTAGCCTAGATTTTACAGGGAGCAAATTGAGAGAAGCTAATGTGTCTCTCTTACTAATTCAGAATTTTTGATTAGTTTTTTAAGGAGTTACTGAGATATCCTATTAATAGGCAGTAACAGTAGTCCAGTCTAGAAGTAACAAATGCATCGAGTATGCATTTAACATCACTGTGAGACAGCATACTCTTAATTTTAGCAGTATTTCTCAGGTGGAAGAGGATAGTTCTACAGATGTCTTTTTTTATGCAAGTTAAGGGAGATATCCTGGTCAAAGATAACACCAAGGTTCCTCACAGTAGTACTTGAGGCCAGCACTATTTATCAAGAATAACTGTATGATGAGACGTCATTTTGACTTTTCCACGTCATTTGTTTTTTTCGTGTTTTTTCATGTGTTTTTTTTATTTGTTTTGTCTGGTTGCATTGATAAGCTAGCTGTCATCACCGTAGAAGTGAAAATTCATTGTTTCCTTATAATACGACCTAAGGGAGAAATGTAAAGATTGAAAAGAATTGCTTCAAGCAGAGATCAGTGGGTTTTATGTTTGTGTGATAGGGTTAAAAAGGACAATTCTTGTGTGTATTCAAATGAGCGTGATACTGTCCTACAAAGTTAAAGGATTAAAGGTGACCACCATCTTATTTGTCTGTTGTTATATTGACCAAAAAAATAAACATATACCAGGCTAGGAAAGTACACTAATGGGGGTTGTATTGCTGACTAATGGCTTAGAGAAATAATCATGTGACTACCATCTATCTTGTTTATCTTGTTTGTAGATGTGTTTCTCTATGATTGTCTGTGTAAAACCGTGTAAAAGCATTGTAGGTGCAAACCCTAGTCAGAAAACACTGGCAATGTCTTCTTTTTATGCTGCATGTAATAAACCTTAGATAATTCATCATAATGACGCTTGATCTTCAAATCTTCTGAGAACTATTCACAAAACTGCTGAAAACAGAAATTTTCCACACCTTTCTATGCACTTAAATAAACTACAAATATTAAAAATATTATTTATTGCAGCTTTAATGCTAATTTTGATGCTAGCCATTAGTAGCTGTGTTAAAGTTTAAGCTAGCTAAATAGGTATCATCTTGTTCTCAGTTAATACCTTGGATGGGCTTTACTTGTACTTCAAATACAATATCAATATATTGTTTATATACAGTTAGGACCAGGAGTATTTGGGCAATGACAGGTCAAGATGTGGTCAAAGTGTTGATTTTCAGCTTTATTTTAAGAGGTTTCACAAAAATATGGCATTTACTATTTAGGAATTACAGCCATTTTAAGCAGGTTACTTCCATTCTCAAGACCTCAAAATTTTTTGGGCAATTAACTGACAAGAAGTTAATCGACCAGTTGCAGTCCATTCCCTTTTTACTTTACTCAAAGCTGATAAAAGGTCTGAAGCTGATATCAAGTGTCGAGTTGGCATTAGGCAGCTGTTTGACTGGGGCTTCCACTATGAGGTCCAAAGAGATTCCAGTGCAAGTGAATAAGGCCATCATTATGCTGAAAAAAACTAAAACATAAATCTCAGAGACATAGCAAAAATCCTGTGTATGGCCAAATCAACAGTTTGGTACATTCATAAAGGAATGAAAGCACTGGTGAACTCAGCATTAATAGATCTGGTCATAGGACAGAAGACAACTGAAGTGGATGATCACATAATATTTTCCATGGTGAAGAAAAATCTTTCTTAATATCAATAGAAGTTTCAAATACTCTGGAGAATGTAAATGTATCATTCTCAAAATCTACAATCAACAGCCACCTTCATATATGTAAATATGGAGAACAGACTTGCTTTCACAGACACCTCACTCATGTGATGTCTACATATGTTCAGGGATCCAGTGTTTGTCAGAAAGTGCTGATGTTGCTGCAATGCTGCTGTACTAAGGAACCGCTACTTTTAGGCTAACAGCTGATAACTTCAGCTGGCCGTGAAGGGAAACACTGACATTGGCATAGTTGCTGAGTTGCAAGAAGTAAAGTTGTGGCTGTAATCTTTGAGCAAAAGATTAAAATGTTAATTTTACAAAACAAAGTATTTACAAACATCTCTACTCTCATTGAAAACAAACAATAGCAAACACAACACAGTTTTACCCCACAAAAATGTATGTGTTAAATATGTGTGCCACAATTATTACCACCCTTTCAGTCAATACTTTTGGCTGCCTCCCTTTGCCAAGATAACAGCCCTGAGTCTTCTAATGACGTTGGAGGAGAGATCTGGGACCATTGCTCCATACAAAATCTCTCCAGATCCTTCAGATTCTGTGTTGCACACTGGTGGATTCACCTCTTCAGTTCAACCCACAGGTTTTCTATGGAATTTAACTCAGAGTGCTGGGATGGTCAGGGCAATACCTACATTTTGTGGTCAATAAACCATTGTTGTGTTGATTTTTATGTGTTTTGGATCATTGTCCTGCTGGAAAATCCAACCATGGCACATTTAAGTCTTCTGGCAGAAGCAATCAGGTGCTTTTTTAATATTTGTTGATACTTGATTGAGTCCATGACGCCATGTATCCTAACAAGATGCCCACCCACCACCATATGTAACTGTGGGCATGAGGTACTTTTCCAAATGACTAACTTTACGTATTACAGTGAATAATTAGTATGTATTTTCTATACTGCACTACTTTGCTGTACTTCACTGAGTTTGTTGTTTAAAATCTACATACAGGTAGTTGTGATTTGTTTAAGTGGTTTTGCTTCAAAATTTCTTAATTCAGGTTATGTTGAAAGAAAAGTTTGACTAGTATTGTGAGTATATATAAAGAAATGCATTTGTATGCAAATCTGTTTTCAAGACTTTTCAGTTTGTGACCAAGTCAAAGGCCAGACCTCAATAAAATTAAGAGTTGGACTTGAATAGACTTGAAAGTGGCTGCTCAGTCAGAGCTTGAGTAGTTTTGCAAAGAATCATGGGGAAAAATTGCAATGCCCAGATGTGCAAAGCTGATTAAGACCTGATGTATCCATACAAGCTCAATGAAGTAATTGCTGCCAAATGTGCATGTACTAAAAGCTTGAAAGGGGTGAAGGGGGTGTCTGTGATTTTCTTAACTAATTTCAATGATTTTGTAGAGGCCTATTTTCCCTTTTGACATGAGAGTTTTTTTGTCAACGTAAAAAATATTAAATCAACCATAATTCTGTGTTGTATAAAAGAAAAAGGTAAAAACTTCCAAGAGGTGTGAATACTTTTTGTAGGTGCTGTAGATACAGTTCCATGTTGTATGCATTATGTGGAGCACTTGACATTAAACAGTCTTAGCAGAATATGCTCATCTGACCAACCAGAAAAGGTATGTATTATTGTTATTATTATTTTATTACTGTCCAAGTATTAAATGTATTTAATTTTAAAAACTCACTAATTAAGTTTGTTTACTTAGTTTTTTTGCTCCATAATATGCTGTAACAAGTGAATTTTCCCATTATTATGATTAAAGTATTCTCTTATCTCTTAAGTACACCAGTTATTTCTAGTCTGAAATAGCCTTTAGGACCAAATACCAAACACGCCATATCCCGAAAGTCCTTGTTTTGGTAGATTTATTTTATAATCAATCACAGCATAACCTCCCGGAGGAGGCATGTCCTTGCATCACCTTGGACCCATATTCCAAAGAGAGGTGAAATAGAGGTGAACTCCAAGGTCAAGGTACATCGGAGTCAGATCGCACCATCCATTGCTGTTTGAGCCAAGACAGTAAAGGAATGAGTAGATATATATAATGTATGGCTCTCCACCAAAAGCATGTGTTTGTGGTCCATAGACACCTTAATAGAGTGTTTTTTGCATTGCATCACCATTCACAAATAGGCATGCATGTGACTTGGGATCCTGTGGTGCACACAGGAACACAGGGCTCCCCTTCCACTATGTAATTCAAACAATAGTTTAAGCATCAAGTGGGGAAAGTAGTTTACCCTAACCCTAACCCTAATTCTTGCCAATACAACTAGTATCTTATCTTAACCATGTTCCCCTTTGTTTTTCTGTTTATTTTTGAAATGATATCTAAAAGAAATAACTGATACAGTTACCCGTATGAATGTTGGGAATTTTGATGGAATCATTTATTATTCATGCTTTCCAAGTGCTATGGGGTCAACCGTCTTCACTGGAAACTAACTAAATCATTTTATTCACATTTGCAGAGGTTAGGTTGTATATTGTGTTGCCAAGACATATAATTTTTCATTTAATACCATCCGGCCTTTCTTCTATTAGTGTCTCAGATAATTAGAGTAGAGGTATATTGGACACCTTGAGGTAAACTCATAACTTCTGAGCTGTTTGTATATATTTTATAATATCAGCAGCAAGACCAACACAAAGAGGTGGCTGCGACCTCTCATTTCACACTGAAAGATATTAAGTTCAGAAGGTGAACACAAAATAAAAGGTTTTTGACTTAATGTGTTGCTGTAACTCTGTCATGGGACTCTTTAGGTTACATGCACTCAAATCATCCATCCATCCATTTTCTGAGCTGCTTAGTCCCCTTGCTGCAGTTTTGGGAGAGGATTATTGTCCCATTCTGTCCTGATATAGGACTCAACTGCATAACAGTCTTGGGTCTTCGTCAGATTTTGTGTTTCAAGATGGGCAAGATGTGCAATATAATTTAACTGGTGAAAGGCCAGTTCATGCCTGTTTTTAATGTTGTGCCCTCTGAGGGCCTGGGGATCATTGACATTGAATATGGTATTTCAGCCTTGATTAAATTCTCTGAATATTTAATGATAATTTTAATGATAATATCCAGTGTCTTTGAAATTTTACATTGAGGAACATTGATTTTAAAATAGTTTGACAATTTGTAGACACAGCTTTTCGCAGATTAGTGAACCTCTGCTGAACCTCAGATGACTAAGATGCTCTTTTTTATACCCAATTTTTTACTGACCTGTTGCCAATTATTTTATTTAATTGTTCTTCCAGCTCTTCCTTGTTAGTAACACTTACTTTTCCTGCTGTTGTCTTTGTCCCAACTGTTTTGAAAGCAATTTCAAAATTACCTCATTTTATTCTTAAAATGGTACATTTTCTCAGTTAAAACATTTGATATGTTTTCTATGTTCTATTGTGAAAAAAATTAGGGTTTACAAGATTCGCAAATCTTTGCATTCTGTTTTTATGACAATTTTGCATAGTGTCTTTTTTTGGATTGGGGTTGTATTTAATTACATTAGTCTTTTGTGGTTATATAATCACATCCAAAATGCAATTAGATTCATTGTGCAGCACTAATATGAACTATAGATGTGAACAATAAATATGGTAATACAAGTTCAAAACGAATACCTTTAATTTGTGTGTCCAAACTTTAACTGCCAACATATTTAAAAAATACAATAAGACAAGCCTCTATATTTTAGAGGTCAGTAGCTTTGTTTTAATAGTGATTTACCACTGTGATTTAGTTCTGCCGTATCCCACTGAAGTTCTCTAGGAGAGGACCTCTGGGATCCTAGGGAACACAAAGAGTCAGTCCATTGTTATTACATTTACATTTAGTTAGGTTTAGCAGACGCTTTTATCCAAAACGACTTACAAGTGAGATACAAAGCAAGCAATTAAAGCAGTTATTATAGCCACTTGTTGCTTTGCACAGGTGCACAGTGTTTAGCTCTAAAATCATCTCACAACACATTTTGCATGTTTCCTTATTTGAGCAGTCACAATTAAACAGCGACAACAAGATGCATAAAGTTTTTCGGGCGAGTTTTTAAATAAAAGACTTTCTTATCTTCCCATAAGTACATTTTCCTTTTGGGAAGGTCCAGAGGGCCCTGCTCTTGTCATTTTTGGAGATCTTTGGTGATAAATGACAGACATAATATGTATTAAGCACGCCCAGCTCCTCAGAAAGCTCTCTATATAAAGCCTTACTGGATAAAGCATGTCCCTGCTCTTTCTCAGACCTATTCCGTATTCAGCGAGCCCTGTCAGAGACCATACAATACTTCTCTGACTCTATCATCTGTCCTTTACTCTCACTCTCTGTCGTAAATCCAAAAACACTTCTCACTGTTCAGTTATTTTCTAAAACTTGGGCAGATCAACCTCCTAGGGAGCTTTGCAGCAAAGATTTGGTCATTATCTTTATCTACTGTGTCTCTCTTGTGCTAAGGTCTAGGCTAAAAGCCACACAGTCAGCCCATGAGGCTTCAAAAGGCTCTTGTCAGATGGCATTATGCTTTAGAGGCTGAGTAAATTAATTTAAGAACAAAAATAAGAGAAAGGCCCTAAAAGCTTACGGTGTATGTCAACTGATTTGATTTGTCAGTGCTACATGCTCCTCAGGTTGTCATTTTTTTAGAGGATGATATAGATGTTATTCCTGCTTCGGACTCTTGATTCTGGCCATGTACTCCTGTATATGCAAGCCTGTCTTCCTGTAAGCCTTTTCATCATCATTTCTTCTATTAGTTACTTTACTGCACCTGCCTGCCATTTAGATGTGTATTGACAGGCCAAAAATGGACCCAGCAGAAAACCTCCCACTTTTCTTGCCTTTAACCTGTGAGAACCTTTATTTCTGTATTGCTGATGGAACACATGCTCAGTGTTTGCTCATAGGGTTTTTTTTTGTGGTTCTCTCTAAATAACTTTGTATGATCTTACCTTAATATGTGAAGTGCTTTGAGATGACTCTATTGTGATGTGGTGCTAAATAAATGAAATTGAATTTTAAATAATTTAACTGAATTGAACCTTGAATTTTCTCTGAATCCCTCAAGAGCCAGTACTTGAAGTACTTGTTACCTTTTGGTAACATCCTGTAGCATCCAGTGGGTGAACAATCAATTCAATTCAATTCAATTCAGTTCAAGTTTATTTATATAGCGCCAAATCACAGCAAAAGTCATCTCAAGGCACTTTACAATATAAGGTTTAAGACCTTACAAAACTAAATAATAAGGAAAACCCAACAAATCCCCCTTGAGCAAGCACTAGAGAACAGTGGAGAGGAAAAACTTGATTGAGAAAGGAGGGGGAGCTCAGTGTGTTGACGGGAAGTCCCCCAGCAGTCTAAATTTATAGCAGCATAACTAAGAGCTGGTTCAGAGGTCGCTGAGACGACTGACCTTGAATGTAAGCAAGACCAAGGGGATGGTTGTGGACTTTAGGAGGAACAGAACTAGCTTTGACACTGTGTCCATTCTGGGAGAGGAGGTGGGGGTGGTGGAGAGGTACAAATACCTGGGAGTTCACCTGGACAACAGACTGGACTGGAAGTTCAACACACAGGCTGTTTACAGGAAGGGACAGAGTAGACTCTACTTCCCGAGGAAGCTCAGGTCCTTTAATGTGTGCAACAAGATGCTGCAGATCTTTTACCAGTCTGTTGTAGCCAGTGCAATATTCTTTGCTGTCGTCTGCTGGGGCAGCAGCTGCTGGGGGCTTCTCTTGAACCTTTAGACAAGGTGGTGGAGAGGATGATGCTGCACAAACTGCTGAGCATCATGGAGAACAGCTCACATCCCCTCCACAGCCTATTTGTCAAACAGCGGAGCAGTTTTAGTCAGAGACTTCTTCAGCTCTGCTGTGACAAGGAAAGGTACAGAAAGTCATTTGTGCCAACAGCCATCTGCCTATACAATGATTCACTGACAGAGAGTCAGTGTCCACTCTGACAGTTTAACAATATTTAACTAAGTCACTTTCCAAGTTTTTCAGTGTGTTTTGTTGTTATTATTGTCTATACTGTATGTTATTTATGTACTGTGTTTTGTGTATTGTCATTGTGTAGATTTGTTACTTCAAATGTTGTTCAAATGTTTTCTGTGTAATGGTTGCTGCAACACCAAAATTTCCCCTTGGGGATTAATAAAGTATCTATCTATCTATCTATCTATCTATCTATCTATCTATCTATCTATCTATCTATCTATCTATGATTTGGGCCCAGATAGAATAACCTCTGTCTTGTCTGACTTGAAAGATGAAAGAAGAAGAAATGAAAGAAGTAGAAAACTGCGGGACATGTCAACTGTTGACTATTAAACATTTAATAGTCAACAGTTTGACTAATTGATTTGTTTCATTTGGTTTAAAGGCTAAATATAGCTGAGTGTCATCTGCATAACAATGGAAGTTTATAGAGTGTTTCCTGGTAATACTACCTAGGGGACACATGTATATAGTAAAAAGTATCGGTCCAAGCACAGAACCCTGTGGAACTTCGTAATTAACTTTTTGTCTGCATGGAAGACTCATCATTAACATGAACAAATTGGAACCTATCTGACAGATAAGATTATCCAATGCTTGGTGAATTCTGCTTCACAATGTAGATGCTGGGGCTAACTAGATAGATAGATAGATAGATAGATAGATAGATAGATAAATAGATTATTTATTCTTTCCAGTAGGAAATTCACAAACTACTGGACAGCACATCATGGTGACTAACCCCCAAGGTACTGAGACAAACAGAGGATAAAGGGGAAGGAGACACCCACCCCCCATCAATCCATTACTGGTCGCAAGATCTGTCCAAGCTGCTCAAAAGGTGGGCAGCCTGTAAAACATGTTCCAGGTCCTACAGGGGGATGGATGATATGTGCCTCCACACCAAAAGCATCCAAGCACTGTCAGAGGGAATGTGAAGTAGCTGACCCCTGCAATCACAGCACTGAGTTTGAGATGGAACAAGAACAGTTGACCAGAGGGAGGGTACATGATCCAGGAACTACATCTATTTTTCTGACCAACAGCATATAGCTGCAGGCACGCACTTTAAACCAGACAGGAGGTGCATGTCCACTGACTGAGGGTCACTGACTAATGTTCTTACATGAGAAGACAGAGTAGGACAAAATATGGGCAGCCGATGATACAGACCAATGCAGAGTGTGGCAGTGGTGTCACTGGCATTTAACGTCATGTCATTAGAGGAGGTAACAATAATAATCAAACAATATATGAACTACTATGGTCTAAATGATAACTGGAGAATAAATAACCCCACATCTAGAGAATATACCTTTCTCTCCTCTCCATCTGACTCTTTCTCTGATTCACTTCTTTTTTATCAATAACTGACTCAACAAGCATATAACATAATTCATCCCCCTGTTGTCTTACAATAAATATTCAAGCACATATTAAACCCTGCACAAGATAGACAAGACACAGAATTTGACAGTTTCATTAAAAGGGAGTGGGTATTCTTTCTGTAGATGAGGAAAGGAAAAAAAAGCAATCACTCCATCTATATTAAACACCACAACCCACAGGATATTAATAATGTTTTTCAATAATTCTATAGTAATCTATACTTCTTAGATCACACTGTAAATCACTCAGATATAGAAAACTTTGTATACAACCTTGAACTCCCAACACCCTCACAATAACGTGTTAATGTTTAAACACTCCTTGCTCCTTATGGACTCCATATTAAACAAAATGCCCAAAACAAATAACCTGGACCTGATGGATTCTAGTGGAATTTTTTAAGCGCTACCACCCACAGCCATGAATACAGCTGTCATGACACCTTTACTAAAACCCAGTAAAGATTCAACTCAACCCTCTTGTTACCAAAGTTACCAAAGCACAAGTAACCAGAATAGAGACAGTCACCACAATATTAAGCCCTTCATATCAAACAGTATTCATTAAAAACAGGAACCCTGCAGACAATGTCCCTAGACTGTTTAATCTAATCAACCTGTCACAACAAAAACAAACCAAAACAATAATTGTATCATCAGAAAAGGCTTTTGGTAAACTAGACTTTTCTTTTGCGTACCCTACACAAGTTTGGTTTCTGAGACTCATTTAGCCATTGTATAAGGATACTATACACTACACCAAGAGCCACAGTAATCACAAATGGTGTCACCTCACAGAGCTTTACACTTCACCGGGTAATCAGACGAGGATGCCTACTCTTCCTTTCTCTTTTTCACTATATTTATAGAACCACTAGCAGCAGCCATATGGCCAAATAACAAAAAAAAAAAGACATTACTCATATACAGAACATAAAATAAGCCTCTATTCAGATGATATATTATTACACTTACAGGACCCATTGCATTCATTAAACAAAACATTTAATATTATAAATTCTTTCTTCAACATCTCAAACTAAACTATAAACTGGAACAAATCAACTATACTCCAACACTCTATGCCTGGGACTCTGCAGCACAGGAACCACATTTCATATTGGCAACATCAAGTACCTAGGTATTAATATTTCCCCCAGGCTTTCCCCCCAGTTTTTTTATCTCAATTACACCCCTCTATTAGAAAAGATAGATGGTGATCTCAGACTAAGGACAACCCTTTCACTTTCAATTATAGGATGAATCTCAACAGTTAAAATGAAGACCCTAGCACAAATAAACTACCTGTATTCACTGCTTCCTATTGCTCCCACAACTGACAACTTGTTTAAATCACTCAACTCATCAACATCTCAGTTCTGCTAGAAAAACAAGAAACCTAAAATCTCACTGTCAACATTACAATAAAAGCACTCACAAGGCAGTCATAGAATCATATTAGCTAAAGACACATCAACAACAGTCCCAATAACAAAATAAAAAGAAGATCTTACTCTCTCCTCCATCTCTGACTTTTGGACAGAAATCTGTAAAAACATCCAGAATTTTATTTAATTTACAACTCATACAATACAAATCCATTCACAAAACCCACCTCACTCAAAACAAAATGTTTAAAATGGGATTGGCTGACACAGACATCTGTTCACAATGCACACTCACTAGCACTGGCGATTACTTCCATGCCACTTGGGTATGCAAACCAGTCCCTACATCTCCATCTCTGTTTACTTGGAAATATCGCAGTCGACCATCTCCTAATTAAACACATGAATATTAATGTATGTATATTATATTATATATAAAATATAT
>OMLM01011238.1:5901-27743 GCA_900302695.1 Helostoma temminkii | reverse complement strand
CTGCAATGCTAACCAAACTCCTGCTCTGGTGGTACAAGAACTGTACGGCATTAACAGAGGGTCCCAAATCCCATACTCCTGGAGCACAAATGCCTTCTCCAAGTCCACAAAGCATATGTGGACTAGATGGGTGAACTCCCATGAACCCTCAAGCACCCTGGCAAGAGTATAGAGCTGGTCCAGTGTTCCATGGCCAGGACGAAAGCCACATTGTTCCTCTCAAATCCAAGGCTTGGCTATCAGCCTAATTCTCCTCTCCAGCACTCTAGCATAGACTTTTCCAGAGAGCTGAGGAATATGATCCCCTGTAGTTGGAACTCACCCTCCGGTCCCCCTTCTTAAAAAGAGAAACCACCACCCCGGTCTGCCAGTCCAGAGGTACTGTCCTTGATCTCCACGCAATGCTGCAAAGGCATGTCAACCAAGACAGCCACACAACATTCTTACTTAAGGTGCCCAGGGCGAACTTCATCCACCCCTGGTGCCTTGCCACCAAGGAACTTACTGGCTTTCTTCAGTGACTTCGGTCAGGGTGATGGATGAATTAACCTCTGAGTCCCCAGCCTCTGCTTCCTCTACAGAGGCGTTCAGGAGATCCACGTCCTACAAGATCCCCAGTCAAGGTCAGCAGCTCTCCACCTCCACTGTGAACAGTGTTGGCAGAAAACCGCTTCCCTGGTGGATGGTTTGCCAGAATTTCTTTGAGGCTGACCAGTGGTCCTCCTCCATGGCCTTGCCAAACTTCTCCCAGGTCTGGGTTTTTTGCCTCCGCGACCGCCCTGGGTGCAGTGCATTTGGCCTGCCTATACCTGTCAGCTGCATCCGGAGTCCCACAAGCTAACCAGGCTTGATAAGACGGTATCCACAGCTGGGTTCAGGAGGTTGCCCCCACAACAGTCACCAGAGACATTATGGCCACAGCTCTGAAAAGCTGCATTGACAATGGAGTTGGAGAACATGGTCAACAAAGGAGTCCAAAAGAGTCCCCAGTCAGAACCCCCTTGTAGAGACTCCAAGAATCTGCACTGCTATTCAGCCTGTAGGCACAACAACAGTGAGAGACCTATCACCTTCCCGAAGGTGCAGTGATGCAACTCTCTCGAACACCGGGGAAAACTCCAACACATGGCAGCTGAGCTAGGAAGCTATAAGCAAGCCCACCCCCATCCGCCGCCTCTCACTCCAGAACTCCAGAGTAGAAGAAAGTCCAACCTCTCTCAAGGAGTTGTGTTCCAGAGCCCAGGCTGTGCGTGGAAGTATCTCTAGCCAGTACCACTCAACCTCCAGCACAAGTTCAGGCTCTTTCCCACCCAGTGAGGTGACATTCCATGTCCCAATAACCAGATTCCTTATCCAGGGATTGGGTCGTCAGGGCATCCCCCCAAGACTGCTACCCAGTCCACAATGCACCAACCCCTAATGCTCCCTCCTGCAGTTGGTGGGCCTACAAAAAGTTGGTACAATGTTGCTCCTTTCTCCTTCAGGTCCCTTGGGCAAGATCCGGACATTTCTGCACTTTGTGTGTGTATACCCTCCACTACAGTCACTTACTTGTGACTTGTTTCCAAAAAAAATAAAAAACCAAAATAATTTAAAAAATGCATTTATTTATTGACTTACAAAATTGTATTTGTAATAATAATGACATAGTTCTACAAGAATCTTTTTTTATCAGAAATTTTTTTTTTTTTGATGAAGTAATATCCTAATGTGAAAAGAAAAGTCTGAAATCTGTCAAGTATATTGTCCATCTGTGAATAAGAAACAGCATGAAGTTTCACTAAACTGAGTGAGTCATTAACTTCTGTGAGGCTGGAAGCATCTTGAGCAGATTGTTCACTTAAAGTAGAATGATTTTTGTCATCATAATAAAATTCAATTATTATGCATCAGGTAAATTACAAAAAAAAATTGACCAGTTTACTTTTTCAGATCATTCAGTTTGTTCCCTTCAAAATTCTCATGTACCAAATTAGGTCTGATGATTATAATTCAATTAACATTACATTTCCAAATTTGTAGTGATTAAAAAATTAAAATGCCAAGAACTCAGCCAACAGTAAAACTAAACTCTTACTTTCAGACTGCAGGACTATGTCGTGTACTGATAGTTGAGTATCTGAGTACCTTTTCCATTATTGAATACTTTATGTATTTGGAGCCACATTCCCTCAGCACTGATGAAACTCTAAGTTTGAGTGAAGCTAAATGTAGTGTTACCTCCAGATGTTTGTTTTAGATCAGTGTTACTCCCTGTGTAATTGAAAGCTGCAGATGGAGGAATAGAGGACAGATGAAAATGAAAGCGTCTCAGAGCTGTCCAAATGGCAGCCATGCAATTACCTTTCATTTTGTTGTTTGTGTTGGCTCCAGTTTGATTAACACAGTAAAGACGGTGACATGCATGGTGCAGGGTGGATGGCTCTGGGTGTAATGGTTCAGTTATACATGTGCTTCAAACTGATGATTATTACTTTGTTGTTCTAAAATAGGTGTTTGTGTGAATGCTGCCAAACAATATATATCTTTTTTTCGGTTTGATTATTTCTGACCATTCCTAAAACAAAATGATCAGAAAAAAGCACGTGTTCACTCCCAATCCCTGATGTGAATCACAGCTCATTCCTGAATTATAGTGGATGGGTACATGTATGTCTGTCATGTTCTTCACAATCTGATGTGAATTTATTTAATCAAATACTGTTTCCATTTGGGATTGGAGTTCAGGATTCAGTTCTCTCAAATGTGATCCATATATATGAGAGAAATGAATCCTGCTTTAAGAAACATGATTATGTTTCTGTCCAATGTTATCAATATTCTGCAGTTCTTTATCTCCTCACTTTTCACTCACCCCAACTGGTAGAGGCAGATGGCCACCCACCATGAGCCTGGTTCTGCTGGACTATTCTTCTGTTAAAGGAAGTTTTTCCTCTCGACTGTTGCTTAGCGCTGCTCACAGGGGATTTGATGCATAAAATTTTAAGGCTCTGACATTAATATGTGAAGTGACTTAAAGACTCTGTTGTGATTTGGCGCTATATAAAAAAATATAATTGGAAAAAAAAAGTCTTGTTTCATGTGCATGTAGGCTATTGGTAACATTATTCAGTAGTTAGGTACTAGAGGCCACAAAAACTATGACATGAGCAAAGACTAAAGTTAGATAATTTAGCTTATACAGTGAAAGAGTCCTGTGTGAAATGTATTATTTAACCATAACCATAACTATGTTATGTTTGTTATTGTAACCATGATTTCAATAGTTCTGGGTGGTGTTGTACAAGATCACACTTCACAGTTAGCTTTAAGTAAATTTATGTTAACTGTAAATTACAAAATGATCAGTTCATTATTTACTGATTTATCTAACATTGAGGAAGAAATTATTATATACTAATTACTATCTCTTTACCAACCCCAATCAAGTTGTTTATGTTCCTCCATGTAACCAAACTGTAACAGAGTACAGATCTGTGTCTCCAAGAAGAGGACGATCTGGTGTGTCAGCTGCCTTTGGGGTGTAATTTCAAAGGATGCCTGCTGGTATAGGGTCACAATTTCAAGAGATTCTTCTGTGGGTTGTATGAGATGCTAGTACATTTCCATTGTTGTTCCAGCAGATTCCAGCAGGATCACAACTCAAAATGAAAATCTGATTTGACTAATTAACAGGAATAAATAATGAATAAAATATTTAACTTAAGTCTAAATCTATTTTTACAGGCTCGACCACAACTGACCCAGAGTGTGGAAATGATTTTCAAGGCCTACCCTTACAAAAAAGTAGTATACTTAAAGTTTTTTTTATTAAGTATACTATTAAGTATACTTCAGTGGTAAGAATACTTCTATGTACTTCTAGAATACTTGCTAGTATGCTATTTTAATTCTTATTGGGTCTAAATGGGCTCACTTTTTACATTAAAAGTATACTAAAAGTATATTTGCTCACTTTTAGTTTAAAAGAAGTATACAAATAGCATACTTGCATATACTTTTTTTTCAAATGTCACCAGAAAAAGAATGCTTTTAAATGACGACCAGCTCTTATAGGTACAGCTGGATTAAAGCTGTGGGTAGCAGTAAGCCAGTGTTGTGACAACTGCTGATCGTGGCCAGAATAACATTTTTCCCATGCTCACCCATGTCCAAGACAACCACAAGGTAAATTTAATGTTGTGGCTCATTGGTGAACATTTACTTTTGTGTTTTTCCATGTGTAAAGTTCACACAGCTCTCAGATTATCTTATGCATATATGTTAAGAAAAGGACACTTGACTAGATATAGGCTAAACTATATGTATGACTGAGGTATGATCATGTGCCAAGTTACCACAATCACCAGTTTCTGACTGATGGATGAATCATGTCACAGGTGGAACAGAAGCTGGCTCATGTAACTCTGTGTATTTTCTCTTCCAGTATTTCTTTCAAACATTGAAACTTTCCTGGGGTTTGTTGTATGTAGTTTAAAAGAAGTATACTAATAGCATACTTGCATATACTTCTTTTTTGTAAGGGTATACATTTAATGGATTCTTAGCCAGGTGATTCTCATCCATGGACTGTCAAAATAATAAAAAAAAGTTGGTGCCCTGAATGCAAATTTGCAAACGACTGTAAATCTTTTTATAGCAGACAATGTGTAGATGCTTTGAAGCCACTAGAATATCTGCATCAGCATGACTGAGATGCTGCTGCTTTAATCTTCCACATTCGTTGTGTTATTTAATCCCAGCCCTGTTGTCTGCTACTGCATTAACCTATTTTGTTCACGAGGATCATCGCAGCTCCAGCTTATCTTTCACACAGCCTCAAAATGCGCTCTTTGTATCGATAAGTCATATCTGTAAAATTATAATTCAAATACATAAAAAGTACATTGTCAAATAATCTTATTTCTTGCTCAGCAGCTCTTATCTGAAGGGTTAAATTAGAGCATTGGTTCACTTGATGTTACGCTGCTTCCTCGGCAGAGAGATGAATTATTTCCATCCTCCGTTTGTACAGTAGCTGCTTTTCTTCTGCTCGGTGGATGTTGCCTCCAGCTCAGAGGTTCTTGGCATCGTTTCTCCTGTGTGTTTGTTTTCAGTGCTGAGGCCGGTGAGTCTGCCAAAAGAAGAAGACTCCTTCTGAAAGACAAAGAACAAAAAGTAGTCTTTAAACTCCCTAAAGGCTGTGATGGGCTGATCAACACTCAGGGAATCTGAAGTGTCCCTTTGAAGATGACCTCTTCTCTGCGCTCTGCTTTATAACTGTGACCCTTCGTAAAAAAACATGGAAAGAACTTAAAAAGGTTTTCTTTTATCGAGAGAAAAACTGTCAGCCAATTTACCTTGAAAATCCGTCCCCAGAGCTTGTTTACTAAAGAGTCTCAAGCCTCTGGACTGTTCTCTGGGACAGTATTTAAACTTCCTCTTGTCTTGTTTATTACAACCTTTTGTGTTCATGTTTCTCAGTGGATGAATTTTGATGGTGATGACAACATCCAAAACCTTTATTCTACTGCCAGTAAGATACATTACAGTACACTTTGAACAGTATGTTACAGCTCTGTAATAAAATGGAAGCAGTGGTGTATTGTGGAGGTAATAGCTTAGGAACATCTTGAGCAATAACATGGTAATAACCAGGTAAGAGGGTTTAATAACAAGGTAATTAAGGGATAATAATATTAATATTAATATTTACATAATAACAATTAACCTTAATTACATAAATACTAAATAACAATATTAAGTCACTCTGTACAGGAAACAGTACTTGAACACAAAAGTGCGATAACGGACGTTTAAAGTAGTTAAAGTTTTATTTTGACGTTCCATATCCTGCTTTTAAATGACTAGTGCTAGGTAAAGCAACATTAACTTACAACACCAAATACATTAAACAGAGTTTTATATATATTAATGATAAAAACCATAAAGACACAGAAACTGCATGAACAATTTAATTCAATTCAATTTTATTTTATTTATATAGCGCCAAATCATATCAAAAGTCATCTCAAGGCACTTTACAGTGTAATGTTTACAATTAAATAATAAGGAGAAACCCAACAAAAGACTAAATGCAGGGAAATCAGAGGGAACACTTTGCAGTCTCTGTTATTTGGCTAACTTACTGCTAGTTTAAAACTAGCGAGCTAATGTTTGCTAATACTAGCTCTTCATTTTTAGTCAAACCATGTTAAATATGAAGAATAATTAAAATGTTGCCTTTTAGAACTTCAACATTGTTTACTTCAGCTATAGCTGAGAATGATTTAAATTCTGATTAATTTAGGTCTGCAATTAACACTAGTTCTTTAATGTCCATTCCTTTCCTTTAGTGTACTTATATGGCATTTCATATCTCTTGTGGTGTTGCTTTTTTGTAATATTAACATGACATTAAATGAAAAGAGGTAGTTGTGCTTTTCACAGCAGTTTTCATGGGTGTTACACAGAACCTGCCATGTATGTTTCCAGGTAATAACTGTAGCTCTTGGTTTTTTCATTCCATCCATATGGTTCTGACCTACTATTACCTAGATATGGCCATTGCTCAATATATTACCTAAATATTACTTTAAAAATTATCGTGAATTTTTAGGTAAATCTGATAGTCCAGGATATCCTATTTGTAAACAAAAAGAAGGATTAACCGTCTTATATTATGTCTGTGAGGTTTTGTGTCTGGCCTGGGCTCTATGACAAGCTGACAGATGAGACTGTGTCAAAATAGGCAAGATGGTAGGGAAGGGAAGACGGGGTTCATTTCGGGGTAGGTCGAAGATACTACAGAAGAGCTGAGAACTAATATTTGACTGGGTAACAGGTGAGTATGAATGGTAAGTTGGGGAACTTGCTTTTCTGAAGTAAAGAATCTGGCAGGTTGGTACTGGAAGGTGATCAAGTTGAGAATCTGAACAGGAGAGACAGGTGAGCAGACTAATGGGGTGTGGTCCAGTATCAAAGCCAGGTTGTCACAGTTAATACTTTCATTCATCCACAAATCACAATCGAGGTCCAGGAAGAGGTAACACTTCAAGTGTCAGGTTAGGCTAAGTTACAGTACCAACAGGGGTTAGACAGGTTCAAGGACTGAGACAGGTCTGAGTTCTGGTTCAGGGTTTCAGCACAGGCTGGAAACAATGACATTAATCATTTGCATTACATAATTGACCTTTTCTATAATGTGATGTGAAAGATCCACTTTTGTGATGTTCCATGAAGTTAAATTTTATGATTTTGCTTTTTCTACCACTGTCAGATCAGATGTAAATATATAAATGTAATGGTCAGACTGCCACAAAATTCAGCACTGAGTCTGAAGATGATGAACATTTGAACAACATTTTACAATTTATTTGAACGACTTGGATCACTCTACTGTTGCATTTGGCCCGAGTTTCCAACATTGTGGTTAATTACAGAAATGTCCAACTACTGATAACCTTTCAAAAAGATGCTTTACTAATAGCAATTATTGAATGTTTTTGGTGTCCTTTCCACATTTCTACGGCGCCATCATGAGGCAAAATGTTCATAATCGATTAAAACACCATCATAAGTGTGCTGAAATAAATCAAAATAAAATAAAGAGAGCTTTAACATTCCCCAGATGATGCAGTGGTTATATAATGGTCACTGTATGAGCTTTCCTCCTTCCTCCTTTTCTCAACCTCAGTAGAGAACATTTTTTAGTTTAGCATGAACAAACAGAGAAGAAATTTTAATTCATTGTGTCTAAGAGAGAAAAGTGGGGTGCTTGTCACAAACTGCTGCCTGCGCAAACATATTTTTTATACAGATTTTGTATAGAGAAACACATGACACTGCAATTCTGCATTCCTAAGTACTCTAAAGTAGAGAGGGTGCAAATCTCCCACAATGCACAGGGCAAAGCTACTTTCATGTGAGGTCAGTAAACACAGTCTAGAGTGGAGGGAATTACAGTTATCTGTCAAATGCAGATCCTTTGATGGAGGGTCTAAGTGCTCCTCCGATCTGAAGGGGAAAGAAGGAGAGTTTTAAGTAGGAATGCAGACGAGAGCAGCTTAACAGTCACACGCCACAAAGATGAAATGCGGCATGCTCATTGGTCAGATCTGAGTGGAAATGAAAGCAGCTGCTGTTTGTCCTTCTCTGTCACACCATGCATCAGAGTAATGCCAACTCACACATTTAGCTTAAAATGTGTATTTTTCTACGCTAATACTGTGTTTTTGTTCCAGGGGACACGCAAGCTTACGTGTCTTACATAAAGTTACTCAGATGTTGGATCTCTCTCCCATCTCTCTCTTACAGATCCGTAACATGACATTTG
Organism: Helostoma temminkii; assembly: GCA_900302695.1. Classification (NCBI taxonomy): domain Eukaryota; kingdom Metazoa; phylum Chordata; class Actinopteri; order Anabantiformes; family Helostomatidae; genus Helostoma; species Helostoma temminkii. The sequence goes on along the minus strand of OMLM01011238.1, from coordinate 19,429 downwards.
GGATAGGGACACAGGTGAGAAAGGTCATTGCCCAAAGAGTCAAAACTAACAACTATGAGAAGCCACTGTCTGGTGGAGCTTTAACACTGCACCAAATGTACATTGTAGCTGATCCTAACTCTACTGTGAAAGATTTGTGTGTGTGTGTGTGTGTGTGTGTGTGTGTGTGTGTCTGAGGGGGGCAGGGGGTGTAAGTATGAAGGTGTATTCAAGCTTTCATAATTAACATTACTGCTTATCATGGGCACATCCATGACAGTTTAAATTTCACTTCTACATGAGAAGAAGATATTTCATTAATTTTGTGTCCAATGCTTGGTGTTTTGTTATCATTATTATTATTATTAAATTGTTTTATAACATCACTCGCAGCTCTGGTGGAGACGTGCAGAGCCTACGGTCGGCTCAGCTACGGCTAGCTTTCTTTTCTTACATGATGTAACAGTCCAGACTCTTTGGTCACAGCCACAGCAGATATAGGTTCTATGGATAAAGCTTTCAAATCTCAGTAAACTAGAAGTTTCAGATTAATAACAAATGTTTATCTGCAATATGATTTTTTTATTGGAAAAACCACAACACTACATATTTTTAATGTGTGGACATTTTTTTTATTGCACCATATTATGGAAAAACTAATGTTGGAAGCAGGGTTGAGTTCTAGACACATCCCTTTACTTTCCCTTTTAAATGAATAAAACTATCATATGAATTACCAAAAGGGAGCTTGGCTCCCATGAGTAGGACACCAGCTCCCTTGAACACATTCCCAGAGACTTTTAGGGAGAGCTCTAAAGGAATTGTCCATTATTTTTATTTTCCTGAAATAAATAGTACAAATGTGAGTCAATTTCCTGAACATCTGTTTCTACTAATCTGTCTCTGTTATTATTGTGGCCATCCATGGGTGTCGGTGCTACACTAAACTTACGATATTTACACAGTCGTATGAACACCTCACTGTATGGTGGCTGTCGTATTAACGAAAAGCTGTGTTTTTAGTCAGAAAGTCAAAATGGAGGAGAGTTTTAGTTCTCTAAAGTCAACAATGAGTATTGACAACAGTGTCCCAACTTCAGCTAGTCTGGCACGATAACAGGTCTTGAATGAGAGTGTCAGATATATATATATACTGATGAGACTAGTTACAAAAAAGAAATAAAAACAGATGTGTGGTAGCCGGACACAAAGTTAATCAAGGTGAGTAGTTAGTAGTACTAGAAGCAAAGACAGTGATCTGGAAACAAGAGGGAGAAATAACCAGGACGCACAAAATCATTTGAGAACAGAACTGTGACACAAAATGTCACATGTCAAATGTATCAAACTTATTATCAATAATCAATTATCAATCCAGGATTTATTGTCCGGTTTTCTAGTTGACACCACAGCTGTCACTGTCAGAGCTAATTAGCTATAGCTAATTAGCATTAATGTCTTAAGAAACTTACCAAAGCTCAATTAATCTGAATCTATGAAGTGTAACATTTAAAGTGCTACTTAGATCAAACTTCCAAACCCGACAGACAAGTCGTGCAGTTTGAAATGAGGGAAAGTTACTTTGTTTATCGGTGTTTTAAAAGGTCACAGAGGAAAGACTTTAAGGGTGTCTGCTAAGAGGTTGAAGAAGTTTGATTGCACAGCCACTGTCTTGTGCATTTCCTACATAACAAGCAGACAGTTCTGGATGTGCCAACAAACTACCATGTCATTCTCTCTGCCAAATATAAATTACAGATAAACCACATGTGGTTTGTCACTTTACTGTGTGTCGGTTTCTGCTCTCCACAGAGCCGTACGGTTTATAACAGGCTTCCATTGAATAAGCCATTGCTATGTTCGATAGAGAAAGTGTGTTGGTCGTCTCCACATTTTCTCATGTCCTCTGAGTCAAACTGCAGGCTGTCACTTTCAGGACTGTGTGTACTGAGGATTCATAAGGAGCTCAGTGAGAAAATCTTGATGTGGGCAGTACCATGTAAATTACAGACATTAGTCACTCTGAATTTAATCCTAAATCCAGAGCATTTTTAGAGTCTGAAATTTGTATGTTCAGTTGTTTGTAATATGTTTATAATGTATTTTTTCAGAAAATGGATGACCTATTACAATGGCTTCCATTCTTTCTTTTCTGTTTTTCTTTATGCATCTTCTGGGGCTGGGTTGGTTCTGTGTAGATTCATAGAACATAAAATGTGCTGCCATTTCATTTCAGGGGCTCCCTTGATAAGAAGCACCCTGGTTAGATAAAGGTCAAATGAAAAAATAACAGAATATTACGATCACAAGTGTGTTCAATAAAGACATGAAAGATTACGACTGTTTGAGTTTATCAGCTGAGAAATACTGTGTTGATATTTGTGACTTTAGTGAAGATCAGATCATATTTAATGACCCATGTATGAGAAAACCTTTTTGGAACTGTATATTGTCCTCTTAACATCTTTAGTAGGAGATAATGGTATTCTGCCACTTTACCTCCAGAGTTTTTGGAATTAGTAAAGTTTAACTGTACATTAATGAGAAGTTGTCCTAACACAGCTTCCTCATTACAGATAAGAACATTTCCTCCTCGAATACAAACACACTCAGCAGCCTGCTGTGATGCGCTAGGCTCATAAATAGTGTCTGTGACAAAAAAAACCCAAAACACTGCTATATATCATACACACTCACTGTATGCAAGAATAAGCAATTAAAATATCTGGGTCAGAGCTTTATGAGATAGCATTTACATTAAGACACAGCACAACAATTCATCACAGGATTGAAGAAAGAGAAGATGAACAGGACGGATGCTGACAGACTGGCACAGTTTTTATATCTGAATCCACAAACAAACAAACACCTGGAGGACGTGTAAGTGGATACCTGTATGCTGTGAGCTCTGCTTCCAGGAGGAAAGTGTTGGTTTTGCTGTATTTAGGGGAGTGAGTAGAACACTGATTGGCTGAATATCAGGTTTTGGGCACAAACAGAAACAGTTCTAGTGAGACCAGTTGTTTGGGAATTGTTGATTGCTTCACTGCCATGGACAGATGCTGCTGTATTTGACAGCAGTTGTTGGGTTGTCTTGCTGTTTGGAACTGGGGACAACGTTAGTTAACTTTGGAACTCCACTCATATTTTGTACAGTTTGTTTTTCTCCATACTAAAACTGTACAGTCCTCACTGTCCTCAAACCGAGGCCAGAGCTTCACCTGAGAACAGTTTCTAAAACAGATGCAAAATCACTGGTTCTTCAGCTGAGTGGGCGGTTCTTCTTACAAAACAAGAAGTATGTTCAAGTATACCAAGCAAGTGCACTTTCAGTTTCCTAATTATCTACTTATCGGATTTATACTAGACAATCTATATCTTTAAGTACATGTGCATATGTGTATATATATGTGTATATATAAGTGTATATACTGGGAAGTATACATGGATTATACTTACTTAATTACTGACAAATACAAAGACATTTTCAGCATGCCCTTCAGTAGTTTAACATATAAATAAAATTGTTGTCACAAATTGTTGTGTGGCGTAGTGTGTTTTGTATGGTAGGTAATGCATGCTCGAATTACAGGCCATTAGTATGAAGGATGGGCTGTCAATAGGAGCTCTCTCTCACTCTTATGTCACTCTAATCATTTTTTAAATTTAGACAAATATTTTGATAATCTCCCCTCCTCGAACTGCTTCCTTATTGTGGTGGTTAATTGACCCTCTGTGTCCAGCAGTGAAAGCCTCACAAAAAAAGCTGAATATGAATTAAAAGGTTGGACATGAGAAGATATTATGCTAATGCAGTGTCATGTAGCCTTTGACTAGATTACATAAGGTTACAAACTATTAGCCACAGCTCAACCTAAAAGGTCCAAGGCAATTAGTTTGACATCATTATGGGCGAATCTGAGAAATAGCAGAACGGAGTCACCATAAATATTAACTCTGATATAATGGCTATACTGGCTACAGGGCCTTTCCAAATGTCACCAGAAAAAGAATGCTCTTATAGGTACAGCTGGATTAAAGCTGTGGGTAGCAGTAAGCCAGTGTTGTGACAACTGCTGATCGCGGCCAGAATAACATTTTTCCCATGCTCACCCATGTCCACCACAACAAGACATCCACAAGGTGAATTTAATGTTGTGGCTCATTGGTGAACATTTACTCTTTTTCCATGTGTAAAGTTCACACAGCTCTCAGATTCTCTTATGCATATATGTTAAGAAAAGGACACTTGACTAGATATAGGCTAAACTATATGTATGACTGAGGTGTGATCATGTGCCAAGTTACCACAATCACCAGTTTTTGATTGATGGATGAATCATGTCATAGGTGGAACAGAAGCTGGCTCATGTAACTCTGTGTATTTTGTCTTTCAGTATTTCTTTCAAACATTGAAACTTTGTATTATAGACACATACACTACATACACATAATAGCTGCTGTAGTGTATATATGAAATTATGCCTTCAACAAAGTTAGACAGCAGTTGTGACCTTAAAAAATATCTTCAGTTTGCATTTGTATATATCCTTTAAAAGAGACCTTTTAAAGTCTTTTTTTTCAACTGACTGATTCACATAGACACTTCTGCCGAGCCTTTACATTTAGCCGTATTCACATGATATTGAATTTATGGTTCAGTTTTATAACCTGCATTCACATTATTTCCAAGTTGTAATTGCAGTTGGAAAACTGAGATTGTTCTGAAAGCTCTGATATATCTGAAAAATTGAAAGTGTCTGAAAACACAAGGAAACGCCTCACATCCTCTAAAGATAGTTGTTCAATGTAATTACCCACATTTACTGACTGTGCTGTTATATTGTCAATGCAGCTTTCACACCACCTCTTTAATCTCACAGTGGTCTTGAGTTGTCCCACAGTGTAGATGATTGAAGTCATTAACATGGTTCTGGTGCATGTTTTTACCAACTGTCCAGTATACAGAACAGAACATGAGATGCACTACAGCTGTTATCTATTCACTTGATGACCATGTGAAATCTGCAATTTTATAATTTCATTAAAAAGAGGAGTGTCTGTGTCTCTGATTTCTACTTAAGATCAAGTCAGTTTGTGACATCATCTGACATAAAACTCACTGTGTTCCAGCATTAATTGTTAAAATTATTAATAGGTAGAGAAACTCATCATGTCTTTATGTTATGGTTAGGCACAAATACTTGGTTTGGCTTCAAATGAACACTTCCACTAGACTAACGTCATAGTGGTTTCAACATCGGACACTTGTTGACCAGTAATGGTTAAAACCAACACCTTCTAATTCCACGGTTGACATCTGTTGGCATCTCATACTGAGACAAATAATTACCTCTGCACACCTCTGCATATGCAACTGCACATTTTTTTTGGACTGTAACCAACCTTAAATCTTTACCAACTACCTTACCTACAACTAGTGTACCTCCCAGTACACTACTTGTAAACACTTGTAAACAGTTGGATCACGTTGGGGTTAGCCCTGTCTTGTTTACTTATGTTTTTACCTTATGTCAAGTACATGTGAAGAAATTGACAAATGAAACTGACTTTGACTTTGACATTGAAGCTAAAGGCTCCTTTTGGTGTCTGTCTTTAAAGGCCCAGGAGCAGCGCTATTACACACTGTTGGGACGATGGCAGCTGCTTGTTGGACCTGTCATCGTGATGCAGTTCTGGAACAACATAAAGATTGGGACCAATCCTGGTCTTTAAGGGCCACTGTAGTGCTTGTTTTCCAACTATCCCTCCTCTACCCACTGTTGATTACCTGGTTCAGGTGTGTTCAGCCAATTTTAAATAGTAGGTGCATGGGTGATAAAACAAGCAGGACAGTGACCCCAGAGGACCAGGACTGGACATCCCTCACACAAAGGGCACCTTTAGTATAAAGTCCATTCTAAAGTATGTGACAAAGCGTCACAATGTGACACCTTGGCAGTGAGAGGCTGGTTTTAACATGTTTCATACAAACATTAGTCTCCTGTGGGAGATTTCAGCTGCTAGAGGTGTGATACACAATTTGTGTGATACACAATTTAGTACAACTACCAATATTACTACAATGAAATAATCACTAGTCAGTATTAGTGGTAACATCCCATTGGCACAAAAGATGTATGGACTTACATTTGCATGAAGACAAAGAGCATTTACAAAACTGTTTCTGACTTTTCTGCCTACTACTTTTCTTATTTCTTTTATACATGCACAGTATCCCTTCAATTAGACTTGTTGTATTAGCACACAAGTGCTTCTTTTTTCAATACATCTATAGATATTAAATATTTTCCAACCCATTCTTGAATTTTTTTTAACGAGCTGACACTCCACTCAGAGAGAAACAGATGCAAGCCTCCCACAAGCTGAGATCTGGTAAACAAACCAACCTGACACCACCAGCAAAAACTTCTCATTAAACAATGCAACTTTATCGGCCACCCACGACTAATGTGAACATATTCAGAACTGTAATAGAAAGGAGTTGCGGTGAAAAACAGTGGGGTGAGCAAACCAAACAGTGAAAAGCAGACGACAGAAGGCTGAAGAGAGTGCACTCAGAGTTAAAAAGGCTTAACCTGCAGTTTACACTTTAGTTCTAATATACATGTACCTACCACACAAGGAGCTGCAAGTTCAGAAACACAGTTACAAATATTTATTTGATCTCAGAGTGATGAAGCAATGGTTGTATTTCCACCTTAAATGTAACAACAGCTCACCAGAATAATAATAATATATATCTTCTTCGGTTTTGTCACTATTGTTGTGTAATAATAACTGAGGTTCCTGAAAACATTTACAACATACAATACAATAACAACAACAAGAGCACAATAGATCAAACTATTCACAGGACCATTGCTGCTACGGCTGTTTAAACTAGCAACTATTGTTCTTTGTTTGTTTGTTTTTTTGGCCATTTGTTTTATTGCTGCTCATTTGTGTCTTTTTACCTGTGTTATTTCCATTTTGGACTCCACACACTTTCACAACATCTTATTGCTACAGTTTAGACAGATCGTGGTAAAGGTTAGGAGCCATCTTATTGCTGCAACATAATCAGAATTCAGCTGATCTGGAGTTTTTGGCAAAGCACTTCCACCACCACATTCTTCTGTGCAACTTTGAGTTTATAGAGACTTTAGAGATTTACAGTTTAGCAGTTATCAAAGTCGGTAAGAGATAGTTCAGATGTTTATATAATAAATATATAAAACACTGAAACACATTTATTTCGTGCTAATCTTCATGTTGTGTTTTCCATTTGTTTTGAACACTAGAGATTATCTCTGAATTTGGCCAAAATCTGGTGACAGATGGAATTTAGGCGAGAAGGAAAATTAAAGTGATAAAGAGATTAAGAATGAAGGAGTCGTTCCAACTATTGTTCTGAAATTACACAAAAGTAATCATTAAAGTTTTACTGAATCAATAAATCATTGATTTTTCTCTGATCGAAGGCCTCCTGGCAGAAATGTTTTCTGCTTCCCACTGCAACCTTAATGCTCAGAGGCCAAAATGAAATCCTAATGACTCTAAATCAGCGTGTTTTCTTACAGATGAATGCGACACTCAGAATGATAGACAAACAGCAGAGCTGACAACATCAGCTGAGATGTCTGTCCTCACAGCTTTCTGGCCTAGAAGCTTTATCCAACACGGGGAGCTGATGCTGAACACCCATATGGTCCAGGCTTTATCTGCTTCCACACTTCGCCTCTGTGCTAATAATCCTCCTGCACTTAACGCTGTGAGCTTATGGATTACATGAGGGAAGGGGACCTTTCTAGGACTCAGATATAGGGTTTAAAGTTCAAGCTCAGTCATCCTCTTCTTGAGCGCTGTTTCACTCAGGCTTACAGTACATTACATGATGAGCCGTGACGCTTTTAAAAGGTAGACACGGTTCTGTCACAACTTATCTGGTCCAACAAATTTATTGTATGTTATTCTCTCAGGATGTACAGGGAATGTATTGATCCCGTGACAAGTGAAAGCCATTAGTGAAGTTCTGCATTTCAAAGGCAGGAGATGAAAAGTGGTAAAATTGGAGGACATGTGTAGTCTCGGTGTTGGACTGGGCTGATTAAAGGCTTTGTCTTCTCAGACAGAGCCAAGAATCAAAAGAACAGAGAGCTTATTGTCTCCCGGCAGAACTGTCGGCTGCTGGAGGTTACTGCGAGATGGATGAAAGTGGTGTGATTGAAAGGAAAAATGAAATATCTAATGGATACCTTGGTAACAACACGGCAAGCTAGCAGTTAGTGAATCATCAAATGTAAAGAGAGCAGTTTTTTGAAAGAAGGGAGATAACAGTATCCCAGTGGTATGTTATTTTGGTACGCTAGTAGCAAGAGTGAGTATGTTTAATGTATAACACTTCAGGCTCAGCAGCTGCTGGACAGATTGCTGTAAAAGTTGCTACCAATATTTCTGAGGAATTTTGGTTTAAGTAGTTCTCTGATCTTCCCTTTTGCTCAACCACCAACACAAATACTTTAAAACAACAAATATGACAATCATGAAGACAGACAATGACATTACAATTTTATATAACTTAATGTGTGAAGGCAACTAAAACAGTTGATTCCCTGGCCTTTCATTCTTAAGTATTATTTAAGAAAATATTTAAATCTGATGTGCAGATTCTACTGTGCTAATTAAACTCATTTTTGTTGCCTAAGTTTAACTTTGAATATGTTGTTTAACATCAAGTAAATATGCTTTAGATTACATCTGAAAAAAGAGTAATTCAAACAGCTCAAACTGTTTTTCTGATGACTGACATGTAGCGGTAGAAAGCTCCAGAAGCTCAGATTTATTAAGAGCAGAAATCAGGATGGACAATGATGTCATGTTGAGAAAGTTTGGAAATGGTGTGTAAATGAAATTAGGAGAAATTATTCTAGGGACTAAATGAATGCATACTGTTAAGATTATGAATTAGTAAAGTTTATTTTAACCATATGGTGCTGATATACAAACTACCACTGCTGGTGCTGGTGGGTCAGATGCTATTTGCAGAAGTTGCTTGTTTTATATGGGACAGTAGGAGAATACAGAGAAGCATAAGAAGACACTGCATGTTCTAGCTGGAGCCTGCTGATTCTAATGTTTTCTGCTTCACTGCTACTCTAAATATCTCAGTCTACAAATGAATAATAATAATAATAATAATAATAAGACAGTTTACAAATGAATAATATTAATAACAACACAGTCTACAAATCAATATTAATAATGATATATATTAATCATATAATAATGAAATTGTTTTCCAGCTCCTTTACACCTATTCACTACATTTAGAATAATGAGTATCTATCACAATGTAAACATAAGTTTTATTGGACAAACCTGCAAACGTCACATCTCTGCAAGTTCTGACTCAGAAGTTCATTAAAGGGGTCAAATCCCACGTGGTCATTCAGGCCGAGCATAAAAACAACAACTCTAAGCAAAAACCTCTTCACAGACTCACTGTGACTGAAGTAACTGCTGAACTTAGCAGAACAACAGTGGAAGCAAATCCAAAATCAAAGTGAATTTAAACTCCTGTTCCATTTTTCTTAGGTTCCTTTAACCTCTGTGACCATCACAACCTTCTAATATGTCCTCCTTCCTCCCACCGACATTTCCTCCCTCACCTCCCATCACATCATTCCTGTATTCCTCAAACATCCCATCACTTCCACCTTCAAACCTCTACCTAACTGCACCCCTCTAGCCTGTGACCTTCTCCAGCCCTCCACCTCTTCCCATCACTCGGTCCCACATCTGTCTTCTTTCACCTACTCCTCACTTCAACATATCACCTCTTCTCATTCCTGTGACCTTCTCTGCCTCCGATCATGTCACACCACCTAACTTCCTCCTGACACCTCCTACATTCAGTGCCCCCTCTTTCACAGTTTGCCATCACCATGGATCTCCTCAGGATGCTTCCCATCATCTCACCACATCCACCTATTTGCTGATCCAAGCTTCTCCTATCTGTTGCTGCTTTCCGCCACCCTCCCACCTCCTGTCATTTTATTCCACCTTATATTTACTCCTCCCACCTCCTGTCACCGTCACTACTTTGACTTGTTTACAGTTTAGGTAAGATTTGTGCTCAGTAAATAGTTTTGTTATTAATGAACCACCTCTGTTGTTTACTTTTAATGACCATTGTTTTTTTCATCTGCCAAATTTCCATCCACACATGCACCAGGCGTCCCTCTCTACCAGAGTACAGTATTTACAGTATTCAGGTGTTATTTCCTCCCAACCTCAGTGCTGCAGCATTTCAAACACACTGGTGCTATATGTGGAGGTGAGACGTGTCAGCTGTGGGCGGAGCAGTGGGCGTGTTTTATTGAGACAGAGGAGGCATGAATCCATCTGCCAGTTAGACCTCGAACGTCTCTTTTAATAGCTCCATCATCAGACGCTGCCAGCAGCTCTAATTGGCAGAACGTGGGAGTTGATGGCGTTAAAATGGCTGCTGTGCTGTTCACCTCCGTGACTGCAGCCTGTCAGTTACACAGGAGGCTAAGTGAACATGGACGAGAGCGGCAGAGAGAGTGGGAGGGAGGGAGAGAAGCGCTGAGTTGAAGAGGTGTAGAGTTGGACACAGAGAAAGCTTTATTTTCTGTTTTTGTTGGAATCACATTTTTCCTATTGCTTTTAAGCAGAACTGGGAATTACAATAGGATACAGTACTGCCAACACACCAGTGGAACCGATCTGGTATCAAATAGGGCAACAATTAATGACTGTATTTGTTCATCATTAGTTAATTGCTTTAGTATTAGGCCAAATAAATAAAGAATTCCCATCCCAACTTCCTCTAGGGTGCAAAGTGATTAGAAACATTTTATTAAGTCAAAAGAACAATTCAAACGTTAAAAAGATGATAACAACAACTAAACAACAGAAATTCAGACCCATTTCCTCATAAAATGTGTTTGGCAGATAACAGGCCACGTTACATGGATGGATGCAACACAGTTAATATCCAGTTGAATACCCATCAACCCTCAGTTCCCTCAGGGAGGTTTGCAGTTGGTCAACAATGTAAATTAACCTGTCAAAGTTCAGCTCAGTGAGGGTTTACTATTTATCCATGTGCAATTCCACTGATCACAGTGACTTTATGAAATTAATTGGTTTCAGGTTAATGTTCTTACTCTTAATCCCAATTATTCCACTGATACTGAGAGAGAGCAGCTGCTAACTAAGATCTTATTTATTTATTTCCAACATTTTAACTACATCGACAAACACCAGACAAGATATGTTAATAAATAGGTATGAAATGCATTTTGGTATCAAAGTATGTAAAGTTGCTTTAGTGTATAAAAGTTTAATTATGCTTTGCTATTCAAGCTTTTTTCCCGTAACAACAGTAAAGTGACTAAAATGTTCATTTAAATGAGATCATATTTGATCAAATAACAAACAAAATAAGTCTAACACCTGAAATTTCCTCTGCCTGACTCTGTCAACACAAAGTCTGCAAATTGATTTCCATATTGTTGTGAAATTAATTTAAGCTAAACATACAGTACATTTAACAGCCTACGACACTGTGATATACAGATCATAATGATTTTATAACCACAGTACGATATGCAAATACTGAAATTATGTTTTATGCAAATTGGTCTGGTTCTCACCTCAGCCTTGTGTTGTGTTCAGTTCTGTCGTGTCTTTGAGTAAGACACTAAATTCTTACTCTTTTTGGTGCATTAACTGAGGTCAGACCATGTTGATCACTGTGTTTTCTGGTTGAGAGCTGAAGTTTCTGTTGGCAGAAAGACTTGTTGTTGTGACATTGATGTAGCTGTATCAACCTTTTTCTATATTTTAAGAATCTACTGTGGCTATTATTTGTGCCTTGAGAATGAATCGTGTTGAAATCTGTGCTTTCTGGACACATCGTGGCCTTTACACACTCAGAAATAAGGCTACAGAAGGTTTCAATTTCTGTCCCCCAGGGTTAAATCATAATCAACCATAATGTACCCCCTAGGACTAATTATTGGACCTCAAGGCAAGTAAGTGCTCAGTGTAAAAGGTACAAACATTTTATTTTATTTTAATATTTCAGTACCATCAGACCACAGATCATAATGTACACAATGTAATATCCAAACCTAACTCAGACTGACGTGACATTTACTGAACTCATTCCTGCTCCTGCTGTTAGTCCTGTTAGCTGTTATAAGAAGGTCGCAGTTATACTAACAGAAACAATTTTCAACTTCTACTAACTTTGTCACTGAACAATTACTTATAGAAATTACATCATAACTCCAGCTGCATGATGAATTCACACAACACACTTGTGCTTCCCAGATCATGAAGGTACAAGGTACATTTTGACTAATGACATTCATGATCTCTATGTTTTCTAATCAGTTGTGGGGTTTATGCTTTACTGCTGCCTCCAGGAGGCACTAGCAGAGCTTGCTACCCTACCACCACACTGAAGGTAGGGGGCTGCTAACAATGTCCCCACTGTTCTGTGAGGACAGACATGCGCGGATCCTCCCAGAGATCCACCCCCGAGATGGTAGCAATTGTGTCTCACCCTCCGACTGGCAGGAAATCAGAATTGCCTGAAGGCAACATTCTGACTTCTGTTACTGTAGAGCTCCATGGACATAAAGTGTGTCTAATTGCACCAAAGGAGGAAATCTGACGAGCAGGTCTGTGGCTAATGGTGGCCAGGGACTGATACTCTGTTCATGCTGCCCTGCAGTGAGCACTCAGCAGGCCACTTCCTGTTTCTAATTGAATTGAGACCAGACAGTCAGTGTGGGTTTCCATCCATTCAGCTCCTATCTGATTCTTCCTGTTGCACGGATGAGATATGATGATATTTACTTTACGATTCTCACAGGAGTTTTACAATGAAATTCGGTTACTGTAAAATGGAAAATGTATCTTCTAGGTCGACCACTATGATATTTATTTAATGTTAAAATGGTTGGTGTTTAACCCATCTTTTATCACAATCAACCCCACTGACCCATAACATCAAAGTTATAAAGCAACATGTCATGTATTTTTTACAAATACCATAATGCCTTTAAAGAACAAAGCAGCTGAAGCTAAGTATTGCTATAAAGTAGACCAACTAGTAGCTCACACTGTCAGAAAAGTGTAGTTTAATATTTCCAAAAGAAAGACTGAAAGAAAATTTGGGAAAGCTCCAAGCCACGCATGCAGTAAAATATGAAAGGAAACATATCAGATATCAGTATAAACTTGACTCCAGGCAGCTTGAACAGATAAATATACATGCACAGAACAGATACCACTCACACTTTGTTGATGTTATATCACAGACATACAAAAAGAAATATTCAAACCTCAGGTTGCCATGTTTTTATGCTGCAAAACAGTAGTCCCGAGAGATATGCTTTCTAAAACAAAAAAATAAATGTAAAATTGATGTTGCCTGTGAGTTTTTATTCCAAATATTGAAAACAAAACTGGCACAGTGCATCAGAGTGGAATTAGTGTAATAAAAAAA
>OMLM01011236.1:40146-64664 GCA_900302695.1 Helostoma temminkii | reverse complement strand
ATTCAATAATGAGATGTGGGCATTGTTGTGTTCTGAAGGTGTAAAATATATATAAAAATATCATTATTTAAAATGGCACCATCACAGCGCCATTATTTGTGGTTTAATGTTACCTATTAATTCTAACAAATAATAATTTATGTACTTAATATACAAAAGTAAAAATACTAAGAAAACTGTGTATTTTAAACAATGTAGAATTTGATGCTGTTGATAACAGTGATGGGGTTTAATCCATAAATGATACATCAGCATTTTATTAGTTTACAATAATTGTAATAGTTATACGTAGTTACTTTTCACCTCTGACTTTATGTAAATTATAAATGCCATATTTAACAGCACTTGATAACACTTATTTGTTAATTTTTTACAGATTTTACATTTTTGCTGAGAAAAAAAAATGCAGCATTAGCAGACTTCATAATGGAATCTGGCAAACATGCAGATGAGCACCTGGAATTACATTTTCTATGTTTGTGTTTGAATTTTCAATATGAGAAAAAGCCTTGGAAAGCAGTTTGCAGATGTTTTTCTCAATTGAACATAAATACTGGGGGTTGGTAAAGATTCTCAGTCATCCAGGTGAAGTTATCTGAACTTCATTCTGGTACGATTGAAACGTGAAAGTATGAGAAGTGTGGCTTCTTATTCTTCTTTTGTAAAGCCGTATTTACCACCGCATGTTAATACTTCATTAATTATTTGAAATAATTAAATGACTTTAAAACATCTGCTCTGGAAGTAGAGAAAGTTTAAAATTAGCAGAATTTGTAATGGAGTTTGGTGACTTGCTCTTTCTCTAATAAGGAGCTGGTTGGCTCGGCTGCCATGCGCAACCGTGGCAACCAGTTGGGGTTCTACTGAACGTCATGGTAACAGAATGGATTACAAACAATGACAGTTTGTTTACTTGGCAGCCAACAAAATGGGGGTCACACTGTGTGTGTGTGGAGGTTAATAATAAACACAGTCACAGTTTCCCCTGGATATTTCTGCTCTCATTCACTTCCCTGCGTGTTGTTCTCTGTCCATCCCTCCATCTTCAAAGGATCATCAGCAAAATGACAACTATTTAAACTCAAGTGACCCTGACATCCTCCAATCACACGACTTGGAATATGATCAAACCAATGACACGAGTCACACAGAAGATTCTGATTGGATGATGGAGCTGTAACTGACAACTCTAACCAGTACTGAAACTAGTACAACTATTACTACCACTACTATTTATACACACTGTTAGTATACAGCTATTTAGCTAGCATTGACTGTTAGTACAACTAGTTAGTACTACAAGTACTACTGAAACAATTGCACTGCTACTACTGTACTGCTGTTAGTATTACTACTGATATCCACTATCAAAACTTGTAGCAGTACCACATCAACCTGTATAAAAGACTATATCAATAAAATTTAATTGCTTGATTGCCGCTACTATTACTAATACTTATTATAACTATGGATTACTCAACAAGCCTACCAGCACAGGTCCAGAGGCCCAAAAAACCAAGAAAATATCACTGCAAGCCACTTGACTGACTATCAAAAGGTATAAAACAGCCACACAGAGACACAACAAAACTACAAGACATAAAATGAGTAGAAAAATACACAAAATACCCACAATGAGATGGACACACGCAGAATACACACACATACAGCAACAAGTAGACGCAGAATAAGTACAACAAGCCAACAAAAGTACACAATATGGACAGGGCGGGACATGAAATGATCACAACGAGGAAACCAAGATGAGACAACTATAAGCAGACACAAAAAATAGAAGTAAAAGTAAATTGGTATAATGACTCATATGTTAACAAAGTATAACACAAAGCCACACTAAAATGTGCTAATTAGCAATAAACACAAATTACAGCTGACACAGATGAGGCCATTAGTTTGTTCAGATGTTGTCATTTTAACTTTATGATGGTGAAAACTGTTTATTTAGTAAAAGACAGGACAAGGATAAGAAGATGATTTTCAGATATGAGAACAAGGAACAAGGAATTTTTGGCATTTTTACTTAAAAAAAACAGGTTTTCAATTACTGAATTAACAAGCACATGGAAGTCTGACCCAAATGTGGTGGCACCAGAGTCGGTATGGTTCATCCTCTGGGGACTGTGAACATATGTACAAAGTGTTACGTAGATCCATGTGATAACTGTTATATATTTCAGTCTGAAGCACACTGGTGGAGCCACTGCTCGCAGAACTAGACGACCAGGTCTGGTCTGTCAGGCTCTCGAGCTTTGTCCCACCTCAGGTGCTGTCACGACCTTGACCTGGCACCGATACCTAGGCGGATTATGTGGCTCAGCTTTAACCGAATGCATGTTACTCATTCAGAACCAAAAATAATAATTTAGCTGAGCCTCCCTGCTGAAACGACCCAGTCGCTGCACTGACCCAATTATGATCCACCCCCCCTTCATGCATCTATTGCCTTTGCTCCACATTCCCACAGTGTCAGGCCTGACCTCAATACTGAGAGCGGCAGAGAGAGGGAGCACGGCTCTGGACGTGAAGTAACAACCCATGAAGGACTAGTGAAAAAACAAAGTGACTGAGTAACAGTGACGGTGCATGAAACGTGGCTCTTCCTCCTTCTCCTGCTTCCTCTAATGACAACTGTCCACTCACTGGCTGCTTTGTGCGTGTCAAGGTTCAGATGATAATATGAAAATCTAACAATCACGAGTTTATGATGAAGGGACATTAGAGAGTGCTAGTAAATACCAAGGAAAGAGTCGGCTGAACAGGATTGTTGTGGTCTGTCTGTTGATGTACTCGGCTACACTTCTTAGAACAGCAGGAAATTAAAAGTCACGCAGGCGGCTAAAAATTAACTTTACGGGTCACAGTGTGAGTGATAGTCTGCCAAAAATCAGCTGTGACCATTTCCCTTAATGAGTCCAAGGACAAAACTGAGCTCATTCTGAATCAACCATTCCTCAGGTTTGCTGTGTGTTAATTGGTTTGTGATGAATTAACTGAATTGAATTGGTTGAGCTCATTGATTACTGAGCAGAGCTGCCCAGCACAGAAAAAACAACAGAAAAATCTCACGGCTTAGATACACAGCATGACAAAAAAACACAAACAGAAAAGGAGAAAAGAAAATGTCAAATAGACATGGCCAAAAAATTTAAAACATGACTACAAAGATCAGCCACAAGGAGACACAAAGGCTACGTTCAGACTGCAGGTCTTTATGTTTAATCCAGATTTTTTTGCTCTGTCTGTTTACATTATTGTTTAAATGTGACAATGTAAACTGTGACCTGCAAAACATCAGATACACGTCCAGTTTAGGACCATATATAAAGGTGGCCCAGGTCTGATTTGAAAAAAATCTGATTTCATGTCATTTTTGCTGTTCAGACAGTTACAAAACAGTTACAACAGCCACAGTGATCGTGTTTACAACTGATTATAAGATGCATCCTGTGCGATAGCATCATAAGTGGACGGAGCTAAACAAGTGTAAGTGGCCACCAACACGGATTGTGATCCAGTCACTCCAACAACTTGCAGAGATGGTCTGGGACGCATTTGACCACATTTTTTTTGTAGTGTAAACGTAATTGTATCCTCATGTGTCCCAGAAAACAGCGTTACAGGAACATACGTCCAAAGACTTAAGTAAATATATGGGATTTGATCTTACAGCAGAAATGAGTCAGCTGTAATGAAACCTGGACACAAGTGGTCTGCTGGTCAACCTGGAGACGCATGCATGTACGTATACAGGTGAAAACGGTGATGTTGCTGCCATCTACTTGTGATCCAGTCGCCCAAGTCGCATCTTAATACCAGGTGTGTAGGTGTATGAGCAACTTTTGCTTCTGTCAACATAATGATCATATGTTCCCAATTAACATAAATGATGAGTCGCCAATATGTTCACACTTAACTTCCAAATTAAATGTCCACAGGTAATATCCAATCTACAACATCCCTGTTCCTCTTCTTTGCAGTTCAGCATGCTGATATGTGACTCCAACTTTATTAAAGTGTTTTATAGTTGGGTTCAGGCACTCACAGCACTGGGTCAGGGAATTGTTAATAGGGAAAAATGTAACACATCACACACAACGTGTGTGTTTACGATCTGTCTCTAACCCTAACCAAGGTGCTTTTCATGCCTAAACCTAACCTCGATCTCCTCTCGATGGCCTCTCAGTCCTGCACAGTAATAAAATAAAAGTTTAATTTATTCACAAAATATGTTTCTCAATGATGTGGCTGCGACTGCAGTTTAGTTGTTTAGGGGCGCAGCTTTTAGGAGACAGGGTTGGGTTTTCACTACAAAGGAAGGGTATGAAACTAAAATAGTCAGATAGGTGGAGTGAAAGTATAAAGTGGCACTCAATTCAGATAATCAAATCACCTTACCTCAATTACCTCAAAGTCCTGTACATACCTGAGTAAATATACTGAGTTATTAGCTCCACTGGTTGGGACTGTGGGAGCTCAAGTCAAAGTGTACAGTGAAAATCTGCAAAGCTAAACGTCACCGCAAACCTGTTTGAGAAATAATGCCCTGACAAATATTTACACTACAAATTAATTTGACCTCTCCTCTATCACACACGCTCTCTCACAGCCACACACACAGAATAAAGACCTTTTACTAAACAAACAACACACACACACACACACACACAAAGGGCTGATGATGACTAATCCCACCACAGTGACTCACACTGTGAGACGACTTATTATTATTAAATGAGACAGGATTAATGAAGCAACGATCATGTGGAGGTGATGTTAGAGGGTTTCTAACTTTCTACAGGGACACAGCCTTCGCCTCAGAGTAAAACAAACAAATGTGGCACTTCAGTATGTGAGATAAATATTAAGTTCACACTGGTACAGACAACTGTTCCTTCTGGAAACAGACACATGATCACAGTTAATTTAACCCAAACGCTATTTTGGGGTAAACGTGATAAAGTTCTCCCTTCAGCTGCATCATGCCAATATTATAGCTGCAATTTTTATTATTTTATTATAGTAGCTACATGATGCGGCATGTAGCTCAGTTGGTAGAGCAGTCGCCTGCCAACACCAGGGTTAGCGGTTTGATTTTTTTATTTATGTATTATTTATTCATTTCATTCAGATTTCATTAAAGGCTACATGTACAATTATTACATCAGTGTGTGTTTCTCCCATTTTTCTAGCTTCAGTGTATCCATGTGTTTTGCGCAGTCGTGCACTCTCACCAAAATAACCACAACGTCCTGCACTGATGACGTATTGTCCTGTACCGCCGTTGTCAGAGACACATGAGGACACATTAGTGTTTACACAACAAATGAGATTTGGTCATATGTGTCCCTGAACACCTGGGAAACTGGTTTCAGTGATCGGATCACCATCATAGACACACAGACCTGAGACAGGAGCCTCTAATACCAGACCTGACCTAATGAGACTGAGCAGAACTCGGATCTGACCAGGTTCCTCAGAACAGAGTGGACTCTTGAAGACCTCTGGTCCAGTCCCAGGCAAACTAAAGAATCAGCAGTGAAGTAGTTGCCTAAAAAGTGCTTGACTGTAGCACTGATATACGTCATTACTATCTCTGATACCCACTAAAGGTCACTACCACTGAGGACACAGTGGTTTCACTGTGGTTGCAGAGAAATTGCAATTAATACTCTGTTAATCATCATACTGATGTGATAAAATAATAATTAGCGGATACCTGACAGTTTCCTGTAAATACACATCGGATTTTAAGGACATTTCACAAAACCAGCACCTGATGGAGCTTTTAGCAGTCGACAGGCGTGATGAACTGAACACAGACAGAGCACATTGGGTGAAGTGTTGTCAGTGACACTAGACAACCGAGCTGAGGACGCAACATGTCCAAGTGCAGCAGAAAGTGGACTTCCAGCTTTAGAAACATCACTTCAGTGAAAGGCAGCACTCCTGTCAGAGAGAGGCCGACTCTGAAGTGCGTCATTTTTCTGTTATCTGGAGCAACAAAGGAGCTAATACAAACAATGCATCCTTTTACTCAATGCTGTCAGCACTGTTTTTCAAACGTCAGCTCCGTCATTTCAGGGCTGAAGTTTCTCCAGTGAATCAGCGGAAATAAAACACTGGTGTTTTAATGTGAAGTAATGGTGAGACACATTTAAAATAAGTGCTAGTTTGCTGCACATTCTGCTGAAGTAAAGAGGACGAAGGAGACACCCAGTCCCTGATTTCTAATCCCCTGTGGTTGGGTTCAGATAGTTTCCAGCCTGAGCTGCGCGGATCCTCCATCACTGTGACGTCTCTAAGTGTTACCTGCAGAAAACGGTTCTGCACACTGGAAAAAGTAGTCAAAAACACTGGGCCTCATGCATTTCTGTGAAGTTAGATCCACCAAGCCTGCGTTAAAACAGTGGCTGAGTGGCCATATGAACACTGACACTGGTTAATTGTTCCTCCTGTTAAATCCATCTTCCTTGTGTTTAATATAAATGGTAGATGAACTGTACCACTGTACAGTCACAGTCATGCAAATTTTCAAATCTAATTTGATTTGAGGCCATTGTGAGGATTCGGACACTGGAGTTGGATCATGAGAATACAACACCAAAACCAAAAGTTAGAGCATTATTACTACAAAATCATTACAATTAGCATCCTTTCTGTGCAACACAACTAAAGAGAGGATCTTTGGACTTTGTGAGGAAGATACATGTTGTCTTTACATGCACTTAAGTAATCAGGTAACTCAGGGAAACCAGGTTTCTCTGGATTTACATTCTCTTCATGCTCTTCAGTTACTGAAAATCAGTGTACTCATGCAGCAGAGGAGTAATCTGATTTCTCATCTCCGCTCCTCAGGGTTATTTTGGAAGCATGGTTCACAGATTTTAACTATATAAAGACAGAGGTGACTGCTTATCTACGTGTAAGTGTGTATTGTTGTTTTTTCTCTCTTTTTTTGAGTCTATGTTGGGTGAGCTGACAGCACTGAGAGGAGGAAAAGCAGACAGACCAGTGCAAACTGATTGAATTAAAGAAATACCTGTAAAAAAGTCACATATTTAGACATCTACAGAGCACTTTGTGTTGGATTCAGTTTTAGGTGGTCTTTAGGCGGTCTTGATTTAAAAATGAGGCACCATCACACCTATAGCAATCCCTCATTCATTCAGCCGCACCTCTCAGCTGATAGTAGGCGTCAAGTGTCTATTATTCACATGTGCTCTTATAAAAAAAAAAAAAGTCAGATTAGTAACCTTGTTTCACATATACATGGGGCAGTAATCTGAGATCTCTGGGAGAAATCTACCTGGAGAAATCAGGTTTTTCTAATCCCCTACCCCGATTACAGGTTACATAACAGTTAAGAAATCAGCTCACTCAAGAAAGTTAACTATAAGAGCATGTAAATATATATCTGATATTTCAGGACAGATTCATGTCTGCTGTCAGACGTCAGCAAATACAATGAAATAACAACCACAGTGACATCAGCACAGAATGCATAGCTATAGCAGTAAGGAGCTGCAAAGTAATGCCTGAACTATGTTTCCGACCCCTCTAAGGTCAAGCTAATTTTATTTCCTACACAGCGCTACATCACAACAGGTCATTTAAGGTTACCTTTCCTTTAAAACAGGTATATATCTTGGTCTTTTATTAAACAAACTAAATAGCCTGATGTTGTTCATCACACTCCCTCCAGCAGACCAGAGAACGTAGGAAAATATGTCATGGTCCCTCTGCACCCAGTACTCAACACACTGCCGTAGAAACCCAACAATATCTGAGTTTGTTGGAGTAATTGTAGAGTGACACCGACACACCAGCGCACAAGTAACGCTCACTATCGTACAGCTCACTATGGTACAGCTCACTATGGTACAGCTCACTATGGTACAGCTCACTATGGTACAGCTCACTATCGTACAGCTCACTATGGTACAGCTCACTATCGTAGTCTAGAGCACTGGTTCTGCTTAGATTCCACAAAGAAGCATGGAACAAACTTAGGCTAGACATAGTGAGCAGGAACATTTGCTTAATTATGGCTCTGGCCATAGTTGTATGTAAGCAGTGTATTACAGTATTACTGCAGAAAGATAGAGTGATAGAGATAGAGAGGTAACAGGTGGGAGGTTTATTTAGATGAAGTAATGCAAAGCAAATAACAGGTGTTTCTGTGCTGCCACTTAACTGACTTCAATAACCAGGGTAAACTAATTGTAGCAGCAAATGCTCAAAATGTAATAAAGTATTTAATATAAATGAATAAATAAATAGACAGCAGCAGTCTGTATTGATACATGGTTCTTTTTTTCATGTGGCCTATTCAGGAACACTTATCTTCCCTGGTTTTCATATAAATGAAACATGCAACATGAATGAAACATTAATGATTTTAATGTACTATTTACAGTATATATGCTGTGTAAAAGAGTCTATTGATAATAAAATTAGACTTTTACTGTTGGTTTTCTAGATAATTTTGTATGTTTTATCTCTTTGTGTCAGTTTAGCCATGATTAGAAAAACAAACATAACAATAATTCACAGCAGTTAGAGGAAGAGAAAAAAAGAAACTGTAACCAATTATTACTAAAACGTCGTTTGCACCTTGTCAGCACAGTAAAGTCTAATTAACAACCTGACAGCACTGCTCTGAAGCTGCTGCTGAAGCTCCAAAAGCTAAATCAGACAAAAAGTGAGAAAACGGCTTCAGGCAGTGACTCGTGAGTCACGACAGGTTTTATTTTCCTCCCTCTTGTGATTTCTTTTGGTTTACAGGATGACTGGTTGCTGTTCAGCAGTCTGACAGATTAGCTCCCACACTCTCTCCAGCAGTGACAGATCTAACGCCTCAGTTTGAGGATTACAACAGCAGGTCAGCAGTTTGAACATATGTGCTCAAGCTGGAAGGAGAGGATCTTCAGAAGCTGAGTGGAAACTGCACTAAACATGAGAAAATCATCAGATATCATCATCAAACAGTCTAAAATCACCCAACTAATATTTCTGTAGTCACATTTGATTCTAACAAATTAGTTTAGTCACATCAGAAAATAAAAAAATGAACACGGCCCACAACTATGTTAAATGTTTGTTAAATGTTTGAGTCTCTCTAAGAATTAAACTGCATCCTCTGTTGAAAGAAAAATAATGAATAATACCGAGGAATAATAACATTTGAAAAAAAAACACAATTTATTTAAAAAATAAATAAATGATGTGAGATATTAGGTCCCCAGACAAAATGCAGCTGAAAACACTGATATAATTTATCTTGCTGCAAGAAACTATACTAGAAATTACTTCTTCAAAAATGTCAGACATATTCATGAACACTATAAATTATGGTTAAAGTACTTACAATTCACAGAAACTGTAACAGAAATTACCCATTCTTATTGTAATTATAATTACAGCAGCTGACCATAGGACTGTCATTATTTTTGTTTGGTACAAACACATGGGCCAAATTAAAATTTTGATCTGATGATGAAAGGTCAGGATTACTAAACACAGATAGTGGTGTTTCTACCAAATACTGTGCCAATGCATCAGTGAGGAAGCTGCTGGTGGAACCACATGAAAAGCCAGGTGATCATCCTAGCTGGGATTCATCCTCTGGGAACCATGAATGCTTAAAACTAATTCCACGGGAATTCAATAGCTTCTGTTTCAGACTGACCCATCATCACCACTTTCGCTAGAGCCACATGAAATTATGGCTACAACCTGAAAATGTTAAAACAATGCCAGTAATGACAGAGGACGCGTCTAGAAACCACAGGAGACTAACCAGAAATAATCCAACAAATAATCTGGGTCGGCAGTGACCCAGAAACGCTCCAAGAACCAATCTGGAAAATACATGAACACAAACCTGAAACTATCGTGAATCCATCACAGAAATAACAAACGTACTTTAAACTGCTGTGAAACTATCTGCCAGCTCTGGAGAAAACCATCTCACAAGCCCCATTTAGTGGCTGTTCTGTGGCTTTCAGTCATATCACATTATCTTCATCAGCCAATGTGAGTTTGCCCAGTTGTCACAGAGCTTCATGTCTATGCTGGCACAAAGACGGAGATTCAGGGTTCATCGTTGGCCTTAGAACCAGCAGCTGACAAAGCAATCTCCTCAAAATGTTCCTCCACTGTTTTAAAACTGAGAATAGTGACCGTAAGTGGCTGATTATGAAATATGAGTAAATGCTTAAAAAGTAGCCACCTCAGAATCACCCCAGAAAAAAACAACATATCTCAGAATAACCAATGAATATGGTTGTTTAAAAGGTAGAAACAATTATGATTATTATTGTTAAACAAATTATACATCTGAAGAGGGAGAAAAATTGCAACAATGTTCCAAGAAGCAAACAATAAATATCCATTAGTTTATTTATATCCAAAAGAGATAAGATAAGAGATAAGAGAATTCTTTAATGATCCTAACAAGGAAAATCACTTGTTACTGCACAAGATATTTTATAACTAATATCAAAATAAATCGAAACTAAACAATACATGAAAAAATTGATGCAGAAAACCCAATTCTGGGCATATTTCATGACATGACCATAAATAATCAATAGATATGCAGTCGATCCAAAATACCCAGAAATAACCAATAAGTGTCCAATATACAAGAATAAAGAGTAAATATGGAAGAATCTGCCTCTGTAGAACCAACAAACACAAGATCCAAGACAACAGAAAAACTAAACAAACACAAGAATTTATCACCAAAATGCACAATTCTTCCAAAAATCTATACAGAATAAAAAAACAAAAAAAACAATAACTATCCAAAAATCAACCCAGAAACAACTAATGAATATTCAATAACCAATTCCAGAATATACCCATAAATACAACCATTGAATGTCCAGGAAATAACCAACAACGGACCAATAATGAAAATAATCTGCACATCTTCAAGCAGTCAACACTAAGGAAACCACAGTATCCAGAACGTACCAGCAAACACTCAACAGTACATCCCAAACATAACTCATGAACATTCAAAACTAAATCCTTGAAGAAAAATATTCATTTTGTTCTTTTTCCAAATACATTTTTTCCAAGTAAATAAATGCCAATAAATATATGAGACTTTACTGAGGATTATCCCAAACTGTGTAACCAGAACTCCTCATGAACAGAACCGCAGGTGCTGGATACAACAACCGGGACACCGGTCACCATAGATACTGCAGTAAAACTCCCTGAAGAGCTAAAGGCCTATTATTTACCAGACAAACAGTAAACACATGTGTATGTGTGTGGGTTGCTGGGGGGTGATGGAGGTGAATGAGGACCCCCCACACTGATGTGGCTCCAAAAAGCATCTGAGCTGCTTTTAAAACATTAGCATGAAAAACACATCAGTTCTGGCTGAGTTTTTTTTTTTTTTTTGCTTGTTTGTGCCAGAAAAAGTGTTAAAATCTGCTTTAAATCTCCTTCGTGGCTCAGCTGAGACACTGAAATGTCTTTTTTTCAACAAACGTTGAGTTTACTGCTGTGTTTTACAGTGAGGGAGGGTCAAGCTGGAAGACAAACTGCTGCCTATGAGCATCCTTCCTCTCTGGGATTACCAGCACGCAGAGCCCAGACAGCGTGCTGTCTTTAAAAATGTCATCTGCACTAGCTGCTCTACAGATCCAAGGAGGTCAGGGGTTCGACTGGAGCACTCAACCCGCTGAGGGAGCACCAGGCCTGGCCACAGCCTGCTGAGAGGCCTGAGGGAGAGACCCAGCCAGAGACACAACCACAGACAGATGTTTATGCTGGAGAAACCACACACACAGAAACTACCTTTTTGGCTGAATTCACTAGAAAATTACATTGATTCAAGAAATGCAAAGGACCAGATTGTGAACACAGCATGAATCTGCCAGTAAGCAGCACAGTGTTAAAATAGCAGATTTTTAAATGGGGTCTGGTGGTGTGATGATGTCTCTCTGGCAAACAGAAAAAAAAGATGTTGGTTGAGGCAGCACGTGTCTTATTGAAGTTCCCTCAAGCAACACAACAGGAGCATCAGTTCAGAGCTACATTAAATCTTAGAAATAAAAAACAAACTGGCTTGCTTAATGTTTTTATCTGGGTCCTTCCCAGTCAAAACTTAACCTCTGATTTAAATCAGAAATAAAATAAATTTTATTTTCCACATTCAGAGTTTAACTTGTTGTTCCTACAGTAGTTGTACATCCTTCTGTGAATCCCACCCTGCTTGCCTGTTGCCTAAACAACTCATAATCTATGAAAACTGAAAATGTATCTAAGTAAAATAATATAAATTTCAATTCTGCAGAATTCACCATAACGTTATGGTGATTCTAGAAAGGTTAAAGCCCAGACTGTACAAGGTCTACAAGCTGTCCAGTAAACAGCAGATGATTATGAATTAAAAGATTTCTTAATGAGGTCTGGTGTGGCCATGTTTCCATGATGTGGCCAAGAAAGAGCGTACTTAATGAATGCAGCTGCGTATACTGTACAAAGGTTGCAGGTTTAATCCTCCAGCACCTGATCTGCCATGTGAAGGTTCCTCTAGCGACACACATCGATGGGAGCATGAGTTCAGTGTCTGGAAGGTGTTATATCTACAGTGTGTATTAATCAGGTATAATGTCAGATTACAATTGACGAAAATGTAAATTATAGTATACAATGAAAACATAAAAAACTGTACTACAACACAAATGTGTATTTGTTCCATTAAATTAATAAATATCTGAATGGAGTTTGGTGTGGCATCACCTCAGTCGCAAACAGGCAAAGAAAGAAGCTAAATTGTTAAATCGAATCCTCAAACAGCGACATTCTTGACAGAAGCATCATGTCAGTGTCTCTACAGGAGCAGTCGAGGTGTCATGTGCGTATTAACACCCTGAGATCTGAAAACCTGTTAATGTAGGAAAAACATCTGTTTTCTCTCTGCAGACAAGGTGCAGCGTGTGATGCTGCATGTAGTTAATCATAAATGAAAAGCAGCTCACATACAGAAGGTCTAATTAGAATACATTACAGTATTTATAATTGGCCATTGTTGTCCTTTTATTTGGTAAACACACCCTCATCTGCATCCTTATGTGTTCATAATAAGCATAATTTAGTGGGTTTATTCTCCCATTGTTGGTCCTACAGACGTAAGCAGGTTATTTTGGGCTCTGCTCATTTATAATAATAATGGTCTCTTTTTGTTATTTTAGCTCTAATTAAGACAAAACGCCTGTTTGCCAGAGAGACATCGTCACACTACCAGACCCCATTAAAAAAATCTAATAATTTAATACAGTGGCGCTTACTGGCAGACCCATGCTGTGGTCACAACCTGGTCTTCTGCATTTCTTGAATCATTGTAATTTTCTAATGAATTCAGCAAAACAAACTCAATAACATTTTGCTCGTAGGAAAACCTGACTTAATGTCAGAGCTTAGTGTACATCCTTAGGTATAAAATCCTGCCTCTATATGATAATTCACACAAAATAGCTTTTATCTTTTATAATGCAGGTGTTGAGGTCTCTGCACAAATGATTTATGATGATTAGCCAATTATGTCAATTTCAATAAAACAGGTTCCTGCTTCTCACATGCAAATATTTTTTATTTTTCTCTTAGATAGTAACACTAAAAGAAAATACTAAACGTCGCCACTTGTTTAAAAATCTGTAGCTGCAGACATGTAGCACAAAAATACCACTTTAATGAACTAGTGGGATCCAGAAATGTATTTCCAAAAGGGAATCCACTAAGACAGCAATAAACACACTATGGGGTCATTACTGCAGTATCATATGTTGCTTTTGAAGCATCACAGATATTAACACTGCTGAAGATCAAATTGCTGAATGCACAGACACTAATAAGGAATATTACAGCAATAACACTGAATAAAGACATAAGTTGAAAATCATGTTGGGAATTTATAGATAAACTAAAGATAAAGAAGCATAAGTATCAGCTCGTCTCATACACAGCTCACATCGCCACTGCAATAATGTGTTTCACTGAGCAAACACTATAAACTGAGCAGCAAATACCAAGTGTAGGTTTTTAAATGAGACCAACTCCCAGCACACAAACATCTGCAGGAGCACTTCAGGAAAACTGTGGGACAAATACCAGAAATGTGCTGTGAATACAGTGTGGACACCACAACATGACTGATCCATGTTGATGTGGGTAGAAATAATCAGAAGAGGCCAAGTCACACTACATAAAGTGGATGAATATTCTAGAAATGTTACTGTGTTTAACCAAACCAACTAAACTCACTGAGACATTATATCAATGCAGCTCCACAGAAATGCTACTGAAAAATTAAACACTTTAAAGTCAGTGTTACATACATATCGCCGAAATGTTTTAGAGATTGGACAACCTAACAAAGCTCAAGTAGCAAAGTATATTATGAATGTTATAGAAGCTGGTTGTAGGATTGTTCCACGAAGCTGTGAAAATTTGAACGGAGTTTGTTTGATGGGGAAGTGCCACCGTGTTTAACAGCCTGTTAGGCAGCGGAGTAATAAATTCTCAGCACTGAAGTGAAATGACCGACGCAATGAAGTTAAATGAGACAGAAGACAAAACAGCGTGAGGCGGTAATTGCCTCAAAACTTACCGGAGTGAACGTCTCCGGCGGCGCAAACACTCCTGAACCAAACTTCCGTTTGAAAAGAGCTAAATTAAGGCAAAATTCAAATAAGTCATTCCCTTTGACTCCGGTTCGCATCCACAAGCGACGCTCAGCAGACAGAGGAGCGACACACTGACACCGGCGCTGTGTGTGAGAGTGTGTGTGTGTGTGTCAGAGGGAGAGAGGGAGAGAGAGAGGTGGGGATCCCAGCGGGTTTGCGCATGCGTGATCACTCAGGTGAACGGGAAAGCCTCTTGTATTCTCCCACCTGCTGGGAAACATGAACAAACACGTTAGTTTTATATTATATTATATTGAATAAGAATGAGGATGTTGTATAAAATCCACAAACATTCAGCTGAGTGTGTGTGTGTGTGTGTGTGTGTGTGTGCTGCTCAGATAAGCTCTACCAACCCCGCCCTTAGCAACAAACACGGCTCTCTCTCTCTCACAGTTAGTCTTTAATGTGTCAGCACTTTTCCTTCCCTTCATTTAAAACACTGATCCTATTAAAAACATTACATTTCTAATTAAAATAAAAACTCAGATGAATTGTGGCCATTTTGTGTCTGGGTTTGGTGAAATATTAACTATTAACTATACACTGTCATGTCCTGCTTAAAGATACTTCCAGTGGAATTGATGCAGTACAAAACCCATAGTTACTACTTCCCTGTATTAAAAAACAATCAATACAATACAATACTTCAACCTTTGACCTGGACACAAACTAAGTTATCCTGAAAACAGTGTTAGTTAAAAACTAAAAAACATGAATGCACCCTGGTGTGAGCTGCAAACAAACATTTTAGTGAGAATGAGTCTGGACGCAGCAGCAGACTCAGGTTTGTGTGCTGATGTTGCCTGGTGAGTAATTGACTCTCAGAGCAACAGAACCACAAATAGACCAGATCTTATTCTAAAATCACTCAGCTGATTCTCACCACTTAAAGACACGATGCACACGGTGCATACTAATAACACTGGAGTCAGTCTGTTCTGCATTTACAGCTAAAATACTACCATGTATCCACACAACCAGTGTTTTTAGACCATGTTTCAGCAAGGAAAAGTATTTGAGCTGTATTTTCTTCCAACCTTAGCTTGGAAAGATTCCAGTTGTAGCAGTGTTTATTCAACAATCTCTTAATTTTAGGGTGTGCTGGTAACAGTTGCTGCTGTTCTCCAAATTCTACTTACAATGAAGTACTTTACTTACTCAACTATTCAGTAAAACTGTAAAGTATATGAAAACTTCTTCACCACTGTCTCACTTTATTATTTTATTCTTTTTCTCTATGGGTTTCTGTTATTCTCACATCAGTAAAACATTAAAAGTGAATTTCATCTCTTGAGGTTTTTATCTAGTTGCCATTACGACAAATGTTGGTAAATTTGCAAACAGTACGACACAGCAACCAATGCAAAACTACGTATATGGAAATATTGTTATTAGCTATTAACTATAACTATTAACTATTACATTGCAAACAATGTTTGCACACTTTTCCTTCTTTTCTGTTGATTTCTGTTCAGAAACAGTTAATTTCTAAATAACGTGGAACAAATTACCAGTAAAACAAACACAGTTTTGAGACGGTTACTTGATGTTACTTGTGTTGTGTTTGCGCACACTTGTTCTCGAGGAATTTCTTAAAATTGACTGTTCCAGTCACACCAACGGTGAGTCATGAAGTGGAAAGTAC
Organism: Helostoma temminkii; assembly: GCA_900302695.1. Classification (NCBI taxonomy): domain Eukaryota; kingdom Metazoa; phylum Chordata; class Actinopteri; order Anabantiformes; family Helostomatidae; genus Helostoma; species Helostoma temminkii. The sequence continues at coordinate 48,290 of OMLM01011236.1, read as the reverse complement.
CTGGACCCCTTGAGGTTTTTATCTAGCTGCAATTACACCAAATGTTGGAAATTGCCATACTGTAGAAACAGTATGACACAGCAACTTATGCAAAACAATGTAGATGGAAATATAAAAAAATGCTATCATTATAGAAAATTAACTAAAACAACATACAACAAACAGCTAAAATAAAAAAAACAGATAATTCAACTCATGTGATGAGAGGGTTATTTAAGATGTTTAAATATTTTATTTTAACAGTGTATATATATTGTATGTATACACAGTGTATATGTATTATTTAACTCTCATTGTATTAATATCAATGTAAAACTGGACCTCAGATTTTCAGCCTCTTTATTAGGTACACCTGTACAGTCTAATGTAATCCAACAGCTCTGCCGTGAATTCTACTTCTACAATGTTATAAATTCTCAGTTTTTCAGTTCAAATTGTCAAAAGGATATAATTCTAATATTTGTTTATTGAGGTCACAGTGGGTGATGGAGTCTAACTGGACTGATTATATTACCTCCCTATTTACATCAATGAGGGTCCAAAACATTAGAGACAGCTGTTAATATAACGTACTACAGTTCAGTAATGATAGAATAATAATGAACTACAGTGTGAGTAGACATACAGTACAATTATCATCTGACAGTTTCAGCTTAGACAATGAGAAATTATAACTTAGTGTTTGAGCTAATGTATTGGATTCCATTAGATTGTACAGGTGTACCTAATAAAATGACCAATGAGCGTATATAGTCTATGTACAACAACATTCAGATTATTTGCTTCAGTGCTGCCTTCAGTGTCTTTTGTTTTTTTGTTTTTTTTGTTTGTTTTTTTATTAAGATAACATTTTGGTCCACAAACCTTTAAAATCCATACGGTCTACAGCACCAAACCAGAATTACTGCTTCACCTCTCAAGTGTTTGCCTCCATTACACCTGTGTCTTTCCACACTCTTGTGCCTCTTTCTTATTTTGTTGCATTACAACCTGGAATTTGAATTTTATTTTATGTGGCACAAAAAAACAGTCCAAGTTGTTAAGAAAAAATTCTAAAAAATACAACACTGAAAACTGTTGTGTGAATACCTTTTCAAAGCACTGTAAATATGCCAGTATTATAGTTAGTTTCCACATCTATGTGTAGAAATGTGGAACGCTTTCTTACAAACGTTCATATTAAATCTGGTGCCTGTAGAAAAACACTAAAGACAGTTTCAAAGTAAAATGCATCTGCAAACATAAGATAATAACCTTAAACAATGAAGTTCCCTCCTTATTCAGATATTTAACAGAAACAGTACTTCACTGTATGAAAACCCTCTATCAGTACTACAAGCAGCTAAATGTACTAATGCATGACTATGACAGAATGACTTGACGCAGTGTTGTGTGTTGGTTTAGGGTTTTTGCCACGTTATTGATAGTTAAAGCACATTACATATTTTTGACAAAACACAAGTTTTTTTTTTTCTGTTTAATAAATAACACCTGGATCAAAGTAGCCAATCACCTGTCAGATAAATACACTGCTCAGTGTTTCTTCTGAAATGTGTTTATGTAGCAGTAACATTAAGAAGTCAGCCATGTGCCGAGCAAATCAAAACTGTAAAACATTTTTATTTATAAATTCTTACTTTTTTACATTCACCCATAACAAAACTATTAATACTGTGAATATTTCGCAATGTTTGTACCGTTTACACTTTTCCTTGTTTTCTGTTGATTTCTGTTCAGAAACAGTTAATTTCTAAATAACTTGGAACAAATTACCAGTAAAACAAACACAGTTTTGAGACGGTTACTTGATGTTACTTGTGTTGTGTTTGCGCACAGTTGTTCTCGAGGAATTTCTTAAAATTGACTGTTCCAGTCACACCAACTGTGAGACATGAAGTGGAAAGTACCTGGACCTCTGAGCAGATTTAACACATTTGGGTGTTTTCCAGTTTTGGTTCTAAATCGAACAAAAAACAAAATCAGTCCTTTATTTGCTATCAGTGAATTTATTTGGTAGCTTCATCGTACAAACATTTTCAGAGGGAATAAAACAACATTATTTGTGTTCACTTTGGTCGTTGTTTGGCATCTAAAGAAAACTCCCCAAACTCTTTTAGCCCCTCATTATGGTCCGAGTGGTATAAGTGGACTTCAGACTGATCCAGGTCAAGAGTCCACATCTGAAAGGATTTTACAAACTTTTGTTACGGGCATGAGATTAGTCAGCTGGGGGAAAGTTAGGGGACAATAAACGCTGCTGCAGGAAGAAAACTGAAGAGACTCTGCTGAAAACCCCCAACTTTTCCTCAACAGGAAAGCAGCAGAGGCTGCTCAGCTCTTGTAACGATTAAAACTACGTTTTTGCTGTTTAAGGCCTCGTCTGGCAGCTTCGATTGTAGTTTGATCAAAGTGGAAAACTGAAAACACGTCTGATAAGATTAAAACATCAATGGTGAACAATATTCTTTAACATTTGGTCTACAGTGATGTGAAGACAAATACATTTTAGGGGAAAACAAGTCAATTTATCACACTCGTTCTTTGGTGTAGGATTTTAACATGTCGACATATTTCTGTGTTTTCAATAGATCATTATTAGTGTGATAATATTTATTTCCAGCATTTTTCCACAACAATTAATGATCATCAATAATAACATTCTCATATAAAAGATACAAGAAAATCATACAGGCAATGTAAATATCCCTTTAAAGGCGAGGGTTATTGCACAAAGGCATCAATAGAAAATGCATAGTTTTTGTTGTTGGGGTACACAAACACATTCATACATGTAAACAAATACAAGAAATATTTAAGATTAAGCTTTGGATAGAGTGCAAAGAGTGCGAGAGCATAGATTAGGTGGATAAAGATTGAATCTAATTTATTAAAACCTCAGAATTAGATTGTTAAATTAAATGTTAGGGTGTTTCTCTTATTTTGTCCACCAATGAGGATGGACAGGTGAAAAGGCAGCGTATTGATCCAGCACGTTCAACTAAACAAAAGTTGAATGAAACGCCAAATACTAATTTTAATGCAACATTTCTTGAGGCAAACAAACAAACAAACAAACAAACAAACAAACAAACAAACAAACAAACAAACACTAATGCCTCCCACGGTGTTAGCTACAGCCGCTACAACTGTCCCCACCAGCAATAAGGAAAATCACAGACAACAAGAAACAGAGCTGGTTCTGTAGTTTCTTCTGGTGCAGGTAAACTTTTAGTAACTGGAGGGTAAATGAAGTGTACTGTAACAGAAGTGCCAACCACTGTGTCAGCTCTTAATCCTCAAAGTGAAGCCTACTGCTGTGGTGGCAGCAACAACTGGATACAACAAACCTTCTCTTCACAACATCGTCAACATTTTATGGCACAAAAGTGTCCAGCTAGTTAAGATTGTGTTGGCTGCTCATCGACTGTCTGAATTCCTCCTTATTCTGTAGCATCGTGGTTCGGTGCTCTGGACAGAGGAGGTGTTTTCAGCAGCGACGACATGTCATTTAACTGAAAGGACACTGAATAAAGCAAACACTGCCTGTAAGACTGGCTGCATCTTAAGCCAGATGAAAACAGCTGCTAGCCACATAGACAAACTACATGCATCAATATTTAATTTTAAATCAGTTATTAAATCTTCTTTAGCTTTTAATATTTTAGCTTAACCTGAAAATGACTCGGAGTCTTAACTGTAATTTCTACAATATGTTTGCTAAGGAAACATTTGAGTTTTGAGTTGCAGCCTAATTTTCTTTTGCAACCTGAAGCAGCAGAAGATGGAGCATGTTGATGAAATGTTTTTGACACATTAGATTCACAAGTGTGGTTTGTATAACACCTTCAGTTTTCACAAGGTATTCGAGCCAAATACCACATGATTCAGAACTTATAAGTTATTTTAAATAAGTGATAGAAAATAGAGAAACGACAAACTGCAAAATGTTATTAGCTAATAAAAAAGACGCTTCACTAACCTAATAAAGAAACTGAATAACCTCGGTGTTTAGCACATTCAGGAACTTTATCAAACTGTAACCAGATCCAGAACAGAACTGGCTGCGGTAATCCAACAGTGGTGCTGTGGCTCACACCAGCCCCTGTGAACAGTGAACCCGTTTTCTAGCTTTTAGTTGCTGTGAGTTTCCGACTGCTGGCAGAGGATTTTTTAAGTTCAAAGAAAGGCTTAGTGCCTCGCAGAGGATTAGACAGATTTAATCCCAAACACACTGAGACAGAGGCAAGAACACCAGGAGTGTGTGCTTGTTGAGCAGGGCAGAAGTCACAAGTGCTGTATATATATGTCAAAGTGTGTACGATACAAGAACAAACGGTTCCCAGAGACCTTTGAGCAGAAATTCAAGAGTTAAAATAAATTGTGAAACTGAAATGTAAACTTTAACACCATAGAACCCAGGAAACCCTTTTAACATACAAAACAACACCGTCTACAACTTCTAACTTCTAAAACTATCTAACTGCCAGTTACTGTAGCGATTACTCGCTTTTTCAGATGCTGGATGTCCACCTCAGTCCCTCAAAATAAATTTCCAGTTTGGCATAAATAAACACATCTAATCAACATGCCACATTTCTTGTTAAAAAATTCCAAAACAATCATCTCTCAAGCTTTTCCAGCAACTGTGTCAATGAATCCCAAAGCGTCTTCCATCCAGGCACCTGCCGTACAGTGAGCTGTTGTGTCAACTCTCCTCCAGCCAGGAGGGGCCATCCATGCTGGGGTGGCTCAGGTTCTCATCGATCTGCTGGATATTTTGCTGCAGGAAGCCGTGGCACGACAAACTGTGAGCTGCTACAGCGCTGTGGAGCAGCCACAACTGGTTATGGAGAACTTTGACCTGTGGACAGTGGAAGAAAACGATGAATCTGGCAACTTGAAAGTAGCTAGAAGGAAAAACAAGCCAACATTTCCCCTCCTTTCTCCTTTATGTGCTATTCATTAAATTCTGATACAGTCCCTCGAGTGATCCATTGCAGCTCAAGGTTAAACAGAGCCATGTCAGTGGACCATGGAGAGTGTGAGAACAATACACAAGATAAAGTGGTTAAAGTTTAGACATTGTAGGACAAGGTTTCATTAAATAACATAAAAGTATTAAATTAAACTCAGGTTAACCATTTTATTAATATTCTGTATAGAAAACCCAGTTTGTTCTGCTTAAGTTTCCAGCCACTTGTTGGTTTTCAAACAGACTTAAAAAAGCCAAAAAAGCTAATTATGTTTTTTTTTGTTATATTTCTACAACCAACTCACTAAAAAAATACACCATTTGTTTTTCCAAGTGACAGAATCTACGGTAATTCAGCTATTTGTGGTGGGTAGACAGTTAAACGTCACACTACAACTCTGCAGGATTCACAGAGGATGAAACTATCCCAGTTTTCCTGAACTCCAAACACTTCCTCTCACCCTGTTCTCCTCCAGCAGTTTAACTTTGACGGACAGGTCGTCTCTTATCTTCAGATACTTCTCCCTCTGGACCTGGAAGACCTTCTGGGCCTGCTCCAGTTTGGGCAGAGTGGTGTCATCTCTGGGCTTCAGGTTCAGCTCTTCCAGGTCGATTCGATACGCGTCGTACTCGATCCTGGGAGGCAGAGGTTTAACATGATCACCTACAGCAGAAGCCTCCAACATTCACTTCAACAGACAGTCTTGGTTTTTACAATATCCGTGGCCCAAAAAGTTATGAAATACTTATATATGTTATGGTGTTTCACGGCTCAGTGCTGGTGCTTTTAGGTTCTTGCTCATGCTGCACTGTACTAGTGTACGTGTGTGCTTCCATGTCAGACAGTCATGTCCTACATTTCCCTTGTGTCTGCATTTTAATCTGCTTTATTTCCTGCTCCAGTGGGTGCAACTATTACTCTTTTCTTCCTTGGATGGTTTGAGTGTCTGGATTGATTTGGGGAAGTCACACAGGCGTGGATTTATAACTGTTTATCTAACTATTCATGAATAGATGTGCAGATCACGTAATAAAGACAAAGAGAAACAAGTTGTATTTAAACACCAAAATAACACAGGAACCAATTAATACAACATCCCTGTTGCAAACAATATTAACAAGCTTAACAGAACCAGATTGTCAAAACATTGCCCCGAGACAGACCCGAACTAAACTGCACAGGTTCTGTCTACAACCTGACTTTTGACTTCCTTGATGGCAAAGTCCCCAATTACATCATCATATGAAATATGCCCAGCAATTATATGACAACATGGCCACTAAGTGACTAATTCCAGTGTGACTGGTTTTATCAGCGTATAAAGTTACAGTTACTGATTCAGTCCCGGACCACCACCTCCACTCAGACCTGAGGTGAGGCACACCTACCCCACTCTCCTACCCATCTAGTACCTCACACTAGACTTAGGGTGCCCACTCTGATAAAGCTGATTACCACATATATCATATAAATATCATTCGCATGATACTGGTGGTGAAGTCACCACTGTTCTTAATTTTAATGTGCAGGTGCATCACGCTGCCCGTGTAAACGCACCACCAATCCCTGAATGTGCTGCTGCTCAGGTTGACCACGCAGGACGTTTTCCACCCACCTGGAAGCCTCGTACTGTTTGGCGTTGATCATAGTGTCCTCAATGGTTTTGTTGACCAGCGTGTTCATGTCGGATATGAAGCCGTTGATGGCCTCCACCAGAGTCTCGCCGCTCTTAGACAGAAACTTCTGAGCGTCTGCGTTTACACCAAACTCCGCCTGATTTACAGAAGGTGTTACACAAATAGATCCTTTTAAAAAGAAGGCAGAACATTTTAACGTTTCCCAGCAGTACACTGCAACAATTCACGATGGACCTGAATATGCAGCAGACTGGATGGATGGATTAACCCATTAGAGCTGCCAAAACGTTAATTTAATTAATTTAAATCAATTAATTAATGTTAAGTCGACCATGTTAACAGATCTCTTTTCAGACTCACATGTAGCGTTGGGGTTTTGACGCTAAGTTCGGTGAAGGCGTCTCCCAAGGACTTCTGGGTAACTGTAAACTGGGCAATCTGATTGGCCAGCGTCTGAGACAGCTTGGTCATGTTTTCGTATCGTTGCCGGTCGTCTTTGAGTAAATCGAGTCGAGGTTCCAGGTCCAGATCCACCGTACGAGACCCACGACCGAGCTTCTCTGACAGAGCCTGCTTGGTACACTGCAGACAGACAGTGCTGCTGCTGATCACACTGATGTCAACTGATGATGTACAGCACAACAGAAGTGCGAGTCATCTTACCTTATATGCGGTGATGCTCCACTTACGGACTCTCTCCAGCTTCTCACTGGCTGGGTTCTTGTTGTTACCTTGGACCACCACAGGTCCCAGTTTCTGTGGAGTCACTGGGAGGTCTGGAGGTGAGGTGAACAGGGACGTGAACAAACAACAAAGACAGGCAGACTGCTGGACTCCAGCCGGACCAGGTTTTAATTCTCTGTTCTGTTAGTTATTCTACTGTACACAGTATATTCTGTGAGTAACTGTGGTTACATGTACTTTAGTAACCAGGTTTCTCTGGAAATCAGGGAACAAGCTTACATGCACTTAAGAAACCTGGTTACTGAAGATCCACTGAAGTGATCCGATTTCTCCTCTACCTTGGGCTTATTTTGGTTCACAGATTTTAACTGTACACAGACAGTGGAGAGTGGCGAGTGTCTGCAGGCTGTGTTACACACATGCACGTTTGTAAAAACCAGAAATATAAAACCCAGTTATGCACAAAATAATCTGAGTTCTTTGAGAGAAATCTACCTGGGGAAATCAAGTTTCTCTAATCCCACACCCCGATTACGGAAACCAGGATTCCTGTTTACACGGCAGTGAAGAATCATCTTACTGGAGAAAGCCGACTGTGACCTGGTAACTTCAGTTCATGGAAGCTCAGTGAGTTTGAACTAGGGCTGCGCAATTAATCTAATCGCAACTGCAATCACTATGTCAGCCTGTGAGATTACATAACCACAAAAGGCTGTGATTTAATTAAACAGTTGTGTATCTGAATGTGACAACCTGTTCTGTGTGCAGTTTGCTGGTTACCTGCACAGCTAATGAAGACATGATCAGTCAGTCCCTGTGTACAGCGGAATGCTTTTTACTAGAAACCAAG
>OMLM01011236.1:17732-27843 GCA_900302695.1 Helostoma temminkii | reverse complement strand
ACAAAAATATTGTTAGTAGTCCTTTGTTTTTAAGCACATTAGCAATTCCACTAGATGGTTGTTTTGTGTTTTAAATTAAGTTTTAATGTTGTCATTTGTTTGTGTTATATTATATTATATTATATTGTGGAGTACCTGCATTTTCGCTGTACTCTCATGTGCAATGACAATGAAGTCTATTCTGTTGTATTATTTCTTTTATGCTCTGGTAAGCCAAAGACAAACTTATACTCTGGTGAATTCTATTCAATACACCCAGAAAGACATTATCTCCCTTAACTTGTGCATTTTAAATTGTTGCCATAGTAAACACACAGAATGGACAACATTACACAGCTGTTGAAAGAGCTTCTGTTCAGGCTCCAATTCCAAGGCTCGGGCTGCATTTTTATGTTATTATTATGCCTTTTCAAATATCATTGGGATTTAAAATGTGGTTTTCATACTGCTGGAACAAAATCAGGTAGTTCTGTTTCCATGTTGGCCAGTGTATCAGATTCCATCTCATGTTGTAAACTGGCTGATGTAGTGTTGGTGTGGACTGTTGCAGGCAACAGATGATTGTGAGAATTTGGTCCAAGATTTATGACACATGTAGGCTATAGTTTACTCTGAAATGCAAATAAACAAATAAACTAAATTCTAAATAGACTTGTCTTAAAGTGCAGTTTAGGTTCTGTAGGTTGTGGTTGATGATAACCTCTGCTATTTCAGGAAGAAATGCCAGATTCACCAGCTGCCTACCTTAAACAGGTTTAAAAAATGAAAAGAAAAAAAAACATTTATGGTCACCTCTCTTTCTGTCCCTGTATACGAGTCCCAGTAAAATGGTGGACAGCATGTAAGGTGTTCCCACTATTAGGTGATACAGGAGTATGAAAGAAAACAAGGGAGATGGTGGATCCTGGGCTGCAGGTGGAGCTGCAGAGAAAACAAAAGCTTTGAATCTACAACTTGCAACTTGCATGAGACTTGAAATCAGTCCGCTTTCATATACTAGTTTGTGGTGGATGGATAATAAAAAAACAACAATAAAACAAACCACAGTTAATATTACTTGAAAGAAAGACATTAAATGATGAAGCATTGTAGTTTTGGGGTTGGTCTTATTTATTGTTTTATTAATTCCACTATTTACTTTTGTAGCGAGGATCACAAGTTATCCAGGTTTTGAACTGAGCCAAATTCAGAAATTGACAGGATTCAGATTCCTGTCTGCTGCCTAACTATATTTCTCTTGGTGTGACTGTTTGGCTTACTGTACCTATGCTTGTTTAGTTGCTACGAAAAAGCAATAAATGAGAAAACACAAAACTTAGAAGAGAGAGCCTCACTCAAAAACCAAATCCTGCTGCCAGACTGTTTAGTGAGTCTGGGTTACAGGACGTTTTTTTTTATTTGAAGCAAAAAAAAAATTTCATATAAATATATACCAAAGCATAACATTAAACCAATTTTAGTCCAAAATTGTTTATGGTGATAAATACAGTACATACACCACCTGCAGAATCCCACAACCTTCTAGACCTACGAGTGCACTAATCCTTTTAAGTTAGTTCAACTTCTAAGTTGAACTTCAAGTTCACCTATATTAAACATATATTAAACATATTTTTTGAATGAATAAAGTGCTGGTTCGATGGAACCGAGTTTCAGTTCAGAGTCCTGGTGAGTTTGGGTTTAGACGAGAAAAACACTCTGGTCTTCTTGTAATCTTGTACCCAAGCCCAACCATAAAAACGTTAATAACGTTGGACGGGATATTTTTGTGGAAAGTAAACAAGATGATGTAGATTTGATGGGTTTTCAGCAAAAAAATGTTACCTGTATACATTTAAATCATATTTACATTAATTTACATTAACTGTGAACATACTGTCCTTATGTCTAGCAAAAACATTCCCCATGAACAACAACAAGTTTATGGCCACACTGGTCTTTACTGGTGATGCTCTGACAGGCCTTTACTTCACTTCCTGTGTGTTTCTGGGGTGTTTTGCCATTAGCATGTGAAATCAGACAGCATGAATCACACTGAACAAGGTAGACTGATCATATGTCATTGGTTGAGGCAGATGGCCGCCCACCTTGAGCCTGGTTCTGCTGGAGGTTTCTTCCTTTCTTAAAAAGGGAGTTTTTCCTCTCCACTGTTGCCTAGTGCTTGCTCAAAGGGGGATTTGTTGGGTTTTCCTTATTATTTAGTTGTATTGTAAAGTCTTAAACCTTAAACATTGTAAAGTGCCTTGAGATGACTTTTGTTGTGATTTGGTGCTATATAAATAAACTTGAATTGAATTGAATATGTGGCACTGGGTCTTTTCGGTACAGATACATTTTTATTTGCTGCTGATATTCTAATGTCTTCCACCATTAAACTGAAACAAGAACACAAAGGCCGCACCAACATCTTCTCACCTCTGACACTCAGCCAGCTCTCTGGTGAGTCTCCAGATCCGTTGATGTTACACTTGTAGAGGCCTTCATGAGATTTAGAAATGTTGTACATGGTCATGTTTCCTGAGGTAGTCCCAATGACATAGCCATCTTTATAGAAATCAACTCTGCGGCTGCAGGCAGACATTGTTATTTTGCATCTGCAGCTCAGAGTCACACTGTCTCCCTCCATCACTGGAAGAACTGGACTCTCCAGTATCACAGGACCAGCTGGACAATGAGGAGATGAGAACATAGACAGTACATGTTTAATTGGAAGTAAAACTCAAGCGCTGACCTTTTGTGCAGCAACAATAACACTGTGAATGTCATAAATTTTTATTTCTGACCAGGTGTCCAGATTTATATGAAGAATATCAGAGATTTTGTACGTGGTTTCTATCTCTATCTTTTGGACTTCACTTTATGCATACATGGCGATTTATTGAATTCCACTGTATAGATGGTCAGTCAGTGTCTACAGCATATTTCAAAGGTGAAGAGGATCCCATCCACGTACCAGTGACAGTGATGTTGACAGTGTTGCTTGTGACTTTCTGTCCAGTTTCACACCAGTACACTCCGCTGTCTGTGGCAGGGAAAGCTGCAGAGATGAAGTAGGGGGACGAAAAGTTGTGCACCTGTCGGGTAGTGGACACCCGAGGAATCTATAAGCAAATCGAATGAACCTCAGTTTGAAATGTGTCCAGGATCAGGTATGAAGCATCACTGTGTCTACCCCTACCTCCACCGTCCTCTTCATCACTCTCCATTCACCTCCCTCCAGCTCCTTCTGATCCTCTTCTTCGCAGCTCACAGAAAAACTGCTGAATTTAAAGAACTGCAAGCTTTTGGGTGTGACTGTCAGCGAGACTGGTTGAGGGATGGAGGCAAGACAAAGGAAGGAAGGGAGGAAGTGATAGATGACACAGAATTCAAATGATGCATGAAGAACGAGAAATGAGCTTCATGATGCTGTCGGAAACGTGATAATTCTACTACATGTGCATTATTAAGGTCATTGTACGACTTCAGCGACCACAATGTAGTAGAATTATCACATTTCTGACAGTTTCTACTTAAAAACTGAATAAATATAACTTAGTAAATGTAGAATTCACGGCAGAGCTGGTTACTGGATTGTATTAGATTGTACAGGTGTCATAATGTTATGCGTGATTGACGTATTGTCTCTCTTTGTGATCACTTTGTGCCGTCTTATAGTTACTTCACACCTTATTGTTTTTGAGTGTGTGTCCTTGAAATTGTTTTGTGTCTTTTATGGTCTACATACAATATATATATACACGATCAGCAACTTCACTCCCAATATTCAAAAAACTGCTGAAAACAGAACTTTTCCGCAACTTTCTTTGCACTTAAAATGCACTTTCATATAAAAAAAAATAAAAAATTGCAATCATTAAATGAACACACTTCTCCTGCTAGTACTTTGCTTTGCTTTAGTTTTTCTCCTTGACTTAGAGTTTTGCTTTTTTTGTACCTCACTTGTAAGTCGCTTTGGACAAAAGCGTCTGCCAAATGACTAAATGTAAATGTAATGTAAATGTAAATATATCACATATAATTACCACGTACAGGTAATCAGTTACATTGTCATCTCTTTGTGGTCTACATTACATGTGATATTACCACGCATTGGTTAGGAGACCATTCAAACTACATTTTGCGTTATTTTGTTGTTGTTTTGCATATCTGTGTGCACAGTTTTCAGTTTTTTAGTTTTTATAATGATGTTCTGTCTCTTTATGTGTTATTTTCAACTAAGCTTTTTGAGTTTGAAACAAGAAATATATTACAAAATCTTTATGCTCATGAGCTGAAGTGCCATGACTTCTCTGGACCCTGGGCCTGTGTCCAATTATCACCATTACTATTATAATGTCATATAATTACATACATGTACAATATTTACAAACTAAGTGCTGGTGAAACTTAATATATAGTTTGTGGTTTAGTTTTTGACTGAGACAAATCTTCCTATTTTTAATTGAACATTCAGTAAATTTTCTCTCACCTCTAGCAGAACCAGAATCCAGCGAATTTAACACTATATCAGACAGAAAGAAACACAGTTATGTATTTTTCTATTTCTCACTCTTAAATATTAATATCATTAAAAAGTTTGCTCCTGAAAGCTGCAAAACATAATAATATTTAAAAAATAGTGTCATCACAGTGGGAAAAAAACATACATGTAGATATGTAGGTCATAGAAACAACAACTTAACAGTGAGTAATGGGATCCAGTGGACTTTGTGAACATAAAACTCAACACCCTCAAGGGAAAGACAAAGATCATGAGGATGAACAAGGATACACAGATGAAGATGTCAAAGCAGTAATAGATAAAGTATAGAAAAATCTTTTACAGATCAAGAACAATTGTACAAGAGAGGCTGTAGAGGAAGAAAATGAACAAACTGAACTGATCAGAACTGAACAGCGTCCACTTTTCCGGCTGAAGACACTCTGCTAGATATTGAAACTGACTGCAGTGATTTTCTGCCATTCTGGCACAAGTGAGAGATGGTAAGATAAAAGTTGTTCCAGCTTTGTACACAGAGTCATTGTCATTTTTAAAACAGGAAGGAAGGAAACAAGACTTAAAAAACTTGCTTGATGTAGTATACTTCTTTAAAACTAAAAATGAGCAAGTATACTTTAAGTATACCTTTTATGTACTAATCAGACGTAAACTAAAGAGTGGACCCATTTAGTTCCAAGAAGTATTACAATAGTATACTAGCTACAATACTAAAAGTGCATAGAAGTATGCTTACTATATTTGAAGTATGCTTAAGTATACTTAATAAAATATACTTTAAGTATACTACTTTTTTGTAAGGCTGAACTAGAAATAATGTAGCAAATCATGAAGCACACAATCTATTTTACAGTGTCTTGTTACTTACAGAGTAGGAGACAAACAGCTGCCACCTCCATCCTGACCTGCTGCTGAATGAGATACAGAGAGAAAGAGGTGGAGACCTCAGCTGAGCCTGTATATAGATACTGTACTTAATACAATGAAATACTGGAGTTTGTCCACAGAAGGTTTTAAATAAAATCATACCAAAGAGCAAACAAGTATTTACAGACAAAAAAATGTGCAGGTACATATACTGATGAACTGGGAATTATTATTTATCTCATAGTACAGTATAGACTCTCTTGCATGAACATGTTTTGTAATGTAGACTACAGAATGTATATGGCTTTGTTTTCGTATGTATTTCACTTTATTTATCTTTTTATTTTATTAATTAAATCTTACCTTGTTCTTTTTTCCTTCTTCTTCTCAACCGTTTTCTGCAGTTCTCGCGACATCTTGTGTTCCTTTAGGAACAGTGCATCGCAGACGTTCAGCTCTCGCGATGCTTGGGTTTTCCAGCCTGAACAAACGGCGGTTGGAAAAGTTGGTTTTCATCCCAGAAACCTGCTTTTTCTCCCGGTAAGAGGCGTCAATAAACCATTTTCAGGTAAAATGTTATAATACAAAGTGTTTTAGATAAAGTGGCGGGATCAGATTTAGTTTTTGAAGGATTTGGTCAACTACAAAATGAACTACCATCGATATAAAATTAGCTAATAACGGTTACTTTAATACAGTTAATATACTTTAATATAGTTACGATAATGTTACGCTTTTATTTATTACATTATAGCTATTAGTGTAATCAAGTAATTGTTTCATACTACGTTATGTTTAACTTTCAATATTGCACTGAAGATGTTATATAAGTAAAGTACTAATACCACACTGTAAAATACTACAAGTAAACGACCATTCCTCTTTTACTTAAAGTACTAATACCAAACTAAACGTATTCTGTTACAAGCAACTCTACTTTGTTTGCATGTATAGTCAGAAAAATGCTTGTAAAAAGCAAGTATTTAAGTGTTGAAAATGTCCTCTCAGTAGGTATTTTTATAATATTTAATATGCCCACTACGTTTTCATTTAGTTGATTACATTTTCATTTATAAAATGTCCTGAGCTACAAAAATGAATCCAAAGCTACACTTTCAGACCCAAAGAGATTCAGTTTAGGAACATACAAAATGAGGAAATCCTAATTTTAGAGAAGCTAAAAACATCTTAAGTCAAGTTGCTGACCTTACATGACGTTATTATTACTCATTCATTGATCGGTACCTTTGTGGCTGGCTCTAATATCTATTTTCTTAATAAATTAATCTTTTAATCTTTTTTTCACGTTTCTGTGTATTTATTTAGGCAGAAACGAAGATCAGATCCTGATGAGAGATGATGAGAAGGATGAAGATGAGGGTGAACCACAGCCAGCTGCTCTACCTGTCCACAGCAGAGCTACCAGACAGAAGTCAGACTGACTCTATTCCTGTTTTTCTTCTTTTGAAGATAGTAGAATAAAACAAACAGGTTTGTTTTATTGTGTTTTCTTCTGTTGTTTTTCATTATATTCACTGTTCTCTTTCCCTGTTATCAGTTCCCCTTCATTATAGTCCCTGCTGATTTCTTTTCTTCTTTTCTGCTCTCTTGCTTTCTCTTTTAAAGTTATTGTATTTAACGTTTCATCATGTTCCAGTTTGTTTCTTTGGTTCTCTTCTGTTATGTGCTATGTTTAGTCTTCTCTCCGATAGCTCATGTAGATCTATTTCCATCCCCTGACTCACTCTGACTTTAATTCCTGAATCGTGTGACTAACAGTGGAGTGGTGTCCTGACACATGTTAATAATATTTAATGGGCTGTTCTTGCCTCTGAGATCTCAGTCAGACTGAGAAAATACACAGATTTTCTTTTACGAAACAATAGATATGTCAAGCTACAGCAAATAAAAACACTATAAAATCACCACGTTTAAAACCGCACAATAGCTAGAGATAAAAGAGCATTTGTAGGATCTCATTGACTCACAGAGTGTTGATTATAGCAAAATATATTATTAGAAAATACACAAAATGACTGATTCAGTGACGTCTTTAGGTGCCTTTTAGTGGTTTTGAGCCTTGTGATAGTTGTTTTAAGTCTCTTGGTAGTTAGTGTGAGTCTCTGTGATTGTTTTGGGAATCCTTTGTGATCTTTTAGACCTTCACACATGCGACCAGCATGTCACGTTAATTGATGACCATATACCACCACTATGCTACTGAAAAAATGTGAAATAAATGAAAATGGACTCCTGCGCCTAATAACTGTTGATGTATTTGTCCGGTACGACTGTGAAAAATATATTCAACTTGACATGTGTTTGTTTAATTTGGTGAATCTGTAAGAAAATGAGCATCAGTCATCCTGTTTTTTTTTTTCTGTGTGCAGGGTGGTGAACTGGAAGAGGCGCTGCTGTTAGAGAGATGTGAAGCTGTGACAGGTAGTAAGTAAAAACAGTAAAATAGCTGCGTCACACACCTCTACACCTCATTAACATACACTATACAAAAAACGTGCAACAATGCACTGGTGTTAAAAACCTAGAGGATGAAGCAGGTGAGTTTTTTATATGTGTATGTTTTAACAATTTTAAATATCTAATTCACAAGTTCTGACATTGATTGTACGCATTTACACATACAACTCAATGTGTGGGTCTTGTTTATTTAAGCAAAGTTTCATACTTTTGTCTCAGAACAATAAATGTCAGTATGAAACTAAACCAGTTTGTGCTTGCTCTGATCATCATTCCTGTTCATTCTGGACATTAAGAATGGTCCCTGTTTCGTTTAGTAGACGTTAGGAGAGGCATAGGTGCAGGAGGTGATCCCTGACACTGACACAAAATGGCTTCAGAAAGAAAGTCCTTCCATTTTATGAGGAATAATGGTCCAAAACTCCACCTGAGTGCTGTGCACGTCTAATCTACAGCCACTAGAAATGCTTGTTTGGGAGTATTGCTGCCAAATAAACCATATTCCATCAGAACTTTGCATGTTTAATGGCTTTGTCTGTGTCTTATACTAAGATAAGATCACACTGTTTGGCCAGCTAAGGCATAAAAATGCAGAACTTACTTCTTCTTGCCTCTGTATATGAAGTTTTGCAGAAGTAAACTGTCCAAGAAAAGCCACTGCTGGTGTGTGACATTGTGAAGTTTTAAATATACTTTTTAATATACTTTAGAAACTGATACTGTCATGTCATGTTTATTGTATTTCAGCACAGTTTGCAGTTTTTTATACAGTACCTTTACGTAGACTTTAGAAATCAGGTTACAGCTCATTTGTTAACTGTCATAAAGGTTTGAGTTGATGTGATGTTATGTAGTGGGCACAAGGTGGAGTCGTCTCTGCGGCTGTAGTCACTCCACTGCCACCAGACTCTGGGTATGTGACACGCTGCTGTTGCTGCTTATGTTTGTTAAGTTCTGTTTAATGCTGTGTTTCAAATCTGCATTTATAGCATCATTTTATGTTCACGTGTCCTTCTGTCTCTTTGTCTCAGAGTGTTGAGGTTCAGTTTCTGTGACATCCACGGTCCACATTCGTGGAGTTTGTGTGACAGTCACTCACACAGTCAGGAAGCACTGCTGCGCCGAGATAGTGAAGCTAAACACACACACACTTACACAATCTGATAAGCATGCTACAAAGTCCTCTTTGAGCTTGAACTGTTGTGTTTGTGTTGGCAAGTGTCAGTTTTAAATCACTGTAGTGAGGACTTTTGTGTTTGGTCAGTCATCGGTAGCTGTAAGGACTGTTTGGTGACTTATATTTGGTTAGAATAGGGTTAGGGTTAGATATGTAGGTGCCATGGTTAAGGTTTCTGTAAGATGCTGGGGAATGGATTATCTGAATGAGTGTCCTCAGAATTATTGTCAAACATTTGAGCTTGTGTGTTTTTTTATGTGACTTATTACATTGTTCAATTTTAACCCCACACAAATCAGAAATTTGCCTCAGTGGACTTCGCAGCCAAGTGCTGGTTTAAGCACTCACTGTCCAGGAAGTGAGTGCAGCGTCCTGTACAGTGTGTGCGCTTGTTGCAGGGACCGGATGAGAGTGTGTTATTAACATCTGTATGCTTCCGTGACGACCATCACAGCTGGATCAAAGTGGCCGTTTATCATGCGGAGTCCATTGTGAGCGAGTGAGTTTGTGGCAGCAGTGTGTGTGTACATGTGTGTTTCTGTGTATGTGGACACGTGTTAGCGTGAAACCATTTTTTATTTGGTTGTTGCTTTAGGCACCGTGGTGACATTTTAGCTGGTCCTCACAACCTTATTGGGCTGTTTGAGGGAGGTGGTGTTAGGGTTGAAGTTAGGGTAAGAAGTGAGGTAATGCATTGTTTTAGTGAGTGTCCTCTCAGAGCTATTAATAGACATGTGTGAGTGTGTCCTAAAAAATGTGTATATAAGAGGATTAGCGTGTGTAATACCACTGGTAGCTTTTTAACACACATTTGATTTCTCTCAGAACTCAGTTAATCTCTCTCTCACACATCCAGACAGAGATGTGAGGGCAGCCACGAAGAAATAGTGAGATTGTAGATAACACATATTTCCTATTTTTATACTCCTTTTTTATTCTTATTTCCGCCAAACTCAACCTCCACCAGCCACCAGCCCGCCAAGCTCTTCACTAATCTCCATATTTTCCGTGATGGTGATGGTTGTGCGGTTTTAATCCTGTCAGCTATGATGAAAGAGGAGGAGGAGGAGGAGGAGGAGGAGGAGGAG
>OMLM01011233.1:23843-36836 GCA_900302695.1 Helostoma temminkii | reverse complement strand
ATCCTATAGAGGCTGCACCCACCCAGACACAGATGGCCCCCAGATCAGATTTATCAAGGCCAGTAGAGCCCTCAGCAAAAGGTCACTCTCTTAAAAGCTGACCGATCAATGGTCCAACTCCTAATACTAACAGTCATGCCTTTTTGTCCGTTCTCTTTTTTTCTGTGTTTGACTATAAGTGTGTGTGCATGTGTGTAAGTGTTTAGGTGTGTATGCTTTTATCCTTGAATGTACCTGCCTTTGTGTGTGTGTTACTCTATAAGGACCAACAGGAGTGTTACTAATCGAAGGGCCGTCCCTCAGACAGTCCTCTAATGACCTCTCCCACCTCTAATAGTGCAACCTTATTGAGGCTCTACTAAATATTTCAACAAGTCATTAGCTCATTACACGTCATTATCTACAGTGTCTTCAGCCCGCCAGGATTAGCTGTGAGACTTTTAGCAACTTCTCTGTGGGGAAATCAATAATCGGCAGACACTTTCAATCACCAGGATCACTGGTGTGTGGCTATCAGAAATCCACACCGTTATATCACATTTGAGCACATGTATGAGAACACACAAAAATATATTGTGTTTTACTACATATATAAAAGCAACACAATAAAAAAACACACCACATTAAAAATACACCATGCATACTGTATCAACAAACTTGCCTTCCTCAGGGTATCTTGACACACAATGAGCCAGCTCAATAAATACTAATTCCACACTCCCATGTTGTGGGCAGATAGAGCAGCACATGGAGGCTATTGTTTATTACTTATTGTTGTAGTAAGAAATGTAACATTAAAGTAACTGTAATGTCTTTCATGTTGTTAGATCAGGTTTTATTAAATATTTGGTATTTCGTCTCTAGTCAATAAAGTGTTTGATTTTTTTCTTGTCTCAACTTCCCCTAGTGGTTTGATGGAGCCTTACACGTACTGTGTGTTGTAGGTGGGAACGGAGGATTCAGCTTATTGTGTGTCAAGACGCCCTGAGGAAGGCAAGTGGTGATATGCATTGGCTTATCTTTTTTGTGTTGTGCCATATTTAATAAGAGTCTTTTACTTTCAAACATCCACTTGAGTACCTGAAACTGAGTATTTTATTCCACAACCCACCCATGGACGTGCATCTGTATTTTCCTTTGTAGTCTGACACTTTTACCTTCATAAGCGCCAACGGCTGTGAGGGACAGCAAAGGCACTCTTGCTCTTAATTTGATTTGCTTCTAAAATACTAACAATATAAAACAACTTAAGCCATACATAAAAGTACCACACATCATAATGTGTTAATGCTTAGATTAAACACAACATAATAAAACAACCAAATCAAGAAAATGCAGGAGCCCTGGTCACAGCAGTGCAGGGCCAACCATAACATAAAAAAATGGAAGGAAGGTTTTTAAAAAAGTAAGAATCAATGCACCATAGGCCAAGTAATTTTCAAGTTCATAAAAATCACTGGATCCTAATTTCCTTGTACCAGATGGTGCCACCCTCCCTGTACCTCAAGTTCATAACTGCATTTTAGACTATATCTATGATAACCCAAATGGCACCATGAGTGTAATTTATTAACTTTGAAGATCACATGCTGTGACGGATACACTACACACTTACAACATTGGCGGTGTGATCCGTTTCCTTTTTACATTTCTTTCCATAAAAAGATGTGTTAACACTTATTATTTATAAAATAAAATAAACAACATTGAGCAGATTCATGAAAATCCAATGAATTATGAAATGTAGTCATCAGAGTTATGGTTCCCACATTTGGGAACCAGACGCCATCTCTTTGTTTTTAAGGGTCACAGGCCAAGGTGGAGTACCTAGGCTCTAGGGTCTAGAAGGGTTTGTGTGTTGAACCTGAACGTGCCTGCTGCCTGGGAGGGAGGGCTGTTTAAGGCAACCATGAAACCTCTTTGACACACTTTAGGAATCGCTTAACAATGTGCAGGGTGTGTGTGGTTAAGTGTGTGACTAATTTCCTTTAACACAGTGTGCGATTGAGAGACTCAGGGCCAGAGAGGGTGGAGCTGCTACTTGTTAAGAAGGTCAGAGGTCAGCTCTTCCTGAATAGACTCAAAAATCCCCAATTAATTACACAAACGCACACATAAACAGAAACACATGCCCACGTATGAACATGTGTACAAACACTGGAGCATCAGGGGAGTCTATTAAAAGCTAATACATTTTTTGCTTGGAGACACTTTGCTACATACCAAAGAGAAACTGATTTAATTTTGCTGCTATGAGTCAACAACAAATGAGAAGCACAGCATCTGTAAACAGTTTTAACAGTTAACAACAGCAACTTTCTCTGCTCTGACTTTTGCTTTAAATGACGAACCTGCAGGACCATCTATCACTCTCTCCTCACCTCCTCCTCCTGCACATAGACAGAAAAGTGGGATGTTTGAATCAGCTAAATGTTTAAAAGCTTTATTATAAAGAGGAAATACAATTTGTCTCTTTTGTTGCTCATCTGTCTTCTCTTCGGATGTTGTGTGCTGTCCATTTGGACGGCACCGACATTACTCAGCAAAACACCAAACTCCTTATTGGAGAAATTAATAAATGAGACATGATCTAATCAAAGTTAAGGTGGAGGAACAATTGAGGGATGCCTACTGAGTTTACAATATGCAGTCAAACTTTAGCTACCTCACCAGTGTTTTCTTTGAATATAATGCTACAGTCTAATTAGTTTAATTTACAAAATGGTCTCTGTAATTATATTATACTTACTTACATAGATGTTTTTTCAATATAGGAAGATGCTAACGGATGTTCTGTATTGATTCTGGTTAATCTTAAATAATGATTCAATTTCACATATGCAACATTCACATATTCACTCAAACAACAACAACTTAATTTGAAGCTAGGTGTTAGAATACACACTGTTTTATAATTCATAACAAACATTGCTATATGATTGCTGCAGATAAATCTAAAATCACACAGCTCTCTACATTGTACAACAAGATGAGTTTCCATGTTTTGCTGTGTTCACTCCCTGTCTCTTTCTCAGCCTCATTTCTTCCTTCTCCTCCCTCCTACTTATTCACCCAAAGGCCCATCCCGGCATCCATCCCAACAATATTTCACATCCTGATTTATTTTGGTCCTGGAGTCATGTGACCCTAAATATTGTAATTGACCCTGGGTGTATTGATCTCCCTGTGTCGGCTAGCACTGCGACTTCCTGCCTTATTACGGCCTTATGAAACCCTCCATGATCTATTATTATCATCATCATTTAGAATAAACAATACTTCACTCCATATTTATCTGTTGAATTTGCTTGTTGATTTGTTTTTTGTGTGTGACTTTATGTGTGCACTGTGTAGGTATTTTTCTCCACATCATGTTTTTACATTTGTATGCCTACATCTAAATTAGCAGTTTCTTTTCTTTGTGTGTGTATCTTTTTTTCACTGCAAATATTTGTTGTGACGATTGTGTCTGTGTGTGTGTGTGTGTGTGTGTGTGTGTGTGTGTGTGTCCCTAATGATGCTATTTCACCATCAGAGAAGAAACTCCTGTCACCATTGTAATGAGGGGTATTTATATCAGTTACCTGGCAGTAAACCACTCTGATCTCTTCTCCTCATGTCTCATTCCCACAAGACAGGTGTGTGCGCACTTGTGAATGCGTCTCAGTGTGACTGTGACACAAAAATACCTGGAGCTAAATTACATGGGGGTGGCTATGGATGTGTGTCTAAGTGCACATACGTGTGTAAAAGTAAAATGAATGTACAGGATATTATGAATACAGCACGGTTTGGTGTGAGTGTGTGCATGTAAGAAGGAGGAGTGGGTTGTGGGTGGAGGAGACAAAGAGGGTAAATTGAAAGGAAATGATGAGCGATGAGTCTGTGTCGCACATTAGTGTCCTGCAGGTTTTTTTTTTCACCATGATTGCCTGTTTCGTTGGACCTCAAAGCGTGTGTGTGTGTGTGTGCATGAGTGTGCGTGCCCTTAAGGTGCAGTTTTTATACTTATCTATTTATCCAGTAGGAGTGTGACACGTCAAGAAATGCCTTTAAAAATTTCTACATGTTTTGACCAGAGGCCTTAAAAAAGTGTGAGCGTGTGTGTGAAGTGTGCGTGTACACCTACACCCCTACAAGTGTACACCTACACCCCTGGCCTTGATAGTGCATGCATGTATGAATGTATTATGTGTATATGTGCGCGTGTGAGTTAGCATGGTGGAGGTGGGTGGTGGTGTGGATGGAGGGGTGAGGCTGTATCCATGGTAACAGCCCACCGCCACCCCCAGTGGGTCCTAAAAGACAAAGCCTCACACACACACACACACACACACACACACACACACACACACACACACACACACACACACAGAGCACTACAGGGCCAGCTGAGCCAGATCAATATTTCTCCCCATTTAAAGAACAGAATTCAGAGAATGGCTTTTCAGCACCCAGACTGCAGCCGTGCTTAGACCTTGGGTTTTTACACTAAACACCCAATCTGCAAAGTGGCAAGGCTTTTTTGTACCAACCCCAAATAATTCCTAGCCTGAATCTTTTTCTTTCCTTTCATTTTAGTGTATTGATGGATCCGTTCAGCCCCTCTAGGACCTCTGTCTTTCTCTCAATCTTTGTCTGACTCCCCACACTTTTCTTTTGCTGTATTTTTCATCCTTTACTTGTACCATTCTACAGTCCTACCCTCTCTCTGCTCCACTTGCTCTCTCTGTATCTCTGAGTGAGTGAGTGACATGGTCAGATTGCATTCAGCATCCCGCTCTTTGTCCCATCCCTTGGTTGACCACAGCTCAGGTCCCAGCAAGGCCCCCTCCGGTCCCCTGGGGCATCCAAGCCCATCTCTGTGGCTGAAGGGCTGGACTGGCCCTGGCCCAGTGGCTCTGCTTACTGCCTGTAGTATGAAGAGAGGGGGGCTGAGGGGCTATGGGTAGGGGGGTTGGATCCTTGACTTTTGTATGTGAGTGAAATGGAGCAGGGCTCCATCTAGCACTGCTAAGTTGTAACAACAAGGGAATAGCCTACAAAGATCACATCTTTCCAGTGCACATGACGAACAGTCAGACTAATTATTTTAAATGAATATGATAACTATGAATCATATTTCTGGGAGAAGTGGGATGTCTTCCAGCTGATTAATGCAAGTGCATGGACATGCATGTAAGACATGCATACACGCACACAGTCAAACTCTCTGACAAACAAATGCATAAACACATTTAGAAAATCGCCTGAGGCTGATTGGTGCATCCTGCTTTTGAAGGAGCAATGGGAGATATCCGTAGCCTCTCTGGTTCAATATCCTGACAGCTGTAGTGTGTGTGTGTGTGTGTGTGTGCATTGTGAGTTCCTGCATTTCATTAAACACATCCCATGCAGTGATCTGTCACTCTCCTTTTCCAAATGGAATAATTCATTATTCTTTGATTCTGTTTGTTTGTGGTCTTCACCGGTGTGAGTCTTTAGCCATCACTGTTGAGAGTGAGGAAACTGATAATTGATTTCATCAGGCAACAAAGTTGTGGGCCACTCCAACCACAGAATGAAAGATTGGAGGGGACTTTACCTGAGTGGGTCCATTTTCTACATAATCCTCCACAATCATTCTCCAGTCATCACCAGGCTAAAGGAGAGCCTGTGTGACACATCGCAGATTACTTTGCAATGCTTTCATTAGATGTTAACACTCAGTGACCTGTCAAGTGCTCTTGACAAAGCTCCATCAGGCTGTGGTGGCACTAATGAGAGGACTGCATATATGTGAAGTGAAGAGAAAGTCAATGGCATGCTGAAGTTAAACACAACTACTCTTTAAATGAAGAGGATCACCCACTTTTTGACACAATACAAAAGAAAGTCTAGCAACAGCCTATCAACATGTTGCTTTGATGTTGCTTTCTCCAGTATAATCACAGAAACATTGAAATTAGATTTAAAGTGTGTGGCCTCTGTGGCCTAAAAAGATGGTTTAAAAACCTGTTGTCAAATTGAATGACATTGATGGGATTTCAGTTGATTCAAGTGCTAGGAAAAACATGTACAGTGCTGTGGAAAGTATTTTAACCCCTTCATTATTTCTTTTTGTTTTGCATATTTGTTACACTTAAATGATTCAGATAATACATTTATTCATTCATCTTTTGCAGCTTATCTGGGGCCAGATCGTGGGGGCAGCAGCTTAAGCAGAGATGCCCAAACGTCCCTCTCCCTACACACCCCCTCCAGCTCTTCCAGGCGAACAACAAGGCATTACCGCGTCAACCGGGAACATAGTCCCTCCAACCATGTATCCTGGGTCTTTCTCGGGGCCTCCTCCCGGTGGGACATGTCCAGAACACCTCCCTTGGGAGGCATCTGAAACAAATGCCCAAGCCACCTCAGCTGGCCCCTCTCGATGTGGTGGAGCAGCGGTTCTACTCCGAGCTCCTCCCAGGTGACCTCCCAGGTGACTGAGCTCCTCACCCTATCTCTCAGGGTACGCCCAGCCACCCTGCGAAGGAAGCTCATTTGGGCAGCTTGTATCCGCGACCTTGTTCTTTCAGTCATGACCCAAAACTCATGGCCATAGGTGAGGGTAGGAACATAGACTCACCGGTAAAGCCACGACAGACCCGTATACCGACCGCATTGCTGCTGCAGATACGCTAATCCATCCGTCAATCTCACGCTCCATTTTCCCCCTTACTTGTAAACAAGACCCTAATATACTTACACTCCTCCACTTGAGGCAGGACCTCCTCCCCAAGCTGGAGGGGGCAAGCCACCTTTTTTTTATATTGAGAACTATGGCCTCAGACTTGGAGGTGCAGATTCTCATCCCAGCTGCTTCGCACTCAGCTGCAAACCGCCCCAGTGCCTGCTTGAAGGCCCTGGTTTGATGAAGCCAACAGCACAACATTGTCTGCAGAAAGCAGGGATGAGATCCATGGTCCTCAGACCGGACTCCCTCCCTGTCCAAATTCTGTTCATAAAAGTCCACAAAGCACATGTGGACTGGATGGGTGAACTCCCTTGAACCTTCGAGCACCCTCGCAAGAGTATAGATCTGGTCCAGTGTTCCACGGCCAGGATGAAAGCTGCAGTGTTCCTCTTGAATCCGAGGTTCGACTATTGGCCTAATTCTCCTCTCCAACACTCTGGCATAGACTTAGGCTAAGGAGTGTGATGCCCCTATAGTTGGAACACACCCTCTGGTCCCCCTTTCTAAAAAGAGGAACGACCGCCCGGGTCTGCCGGTCCAGAGGTACTGTCCCTGATCTCCATGTGATGCTGCAAAGGCGTGTTAACCAAGACAGCCCCATAACATCCAGAGACTTAAGGTACTCAGGGCAAATTTAATCCACTCCTGGTGCCTTGCCACCGAGTAACTTACTGACTACCTCAGTGACTTCGGTCAGAGTGACAGACCAATCAACCTCTGAGTCCCCAGCCTCTGCTTCCTCTACAGAAGGTGTGTCAATGGGATTGAGGAGATCCTCAAAGTATTCCTTCCATCCTACAATGTCCCCAGTCTAGGTCAGCAACTCCCCACCTCCACTGTAGACAGTGTTGGCAGAAAACTGCTTTCCTCTACTGAAGTGCCATGGCCTAGCCAATCTTCTTCCAGGTCTGTGTTTGGCTGCAGTGCATTTTGCCTGCCGATACCCATCAGCTACATCAGTCCCACAAGTCAACTAGGCCTGATAAGACTCCTTCTTCAGCTTGACAGCTTCCCTTACTTCCGGTGTCCACCACCTGGTTCGGGGAATGCCTCTGCAACAGGCACCAGAGACCTTGACAATGGAGGTGGAAAACATGAGGCCAGTTCGTTTGCTTCTCCCTGGCTGGCACCAGTTACTCAGCCCCCACCATTGATACAGGCTAATAGTTTGGTCTCTTCTGTTGAGCAGAGTGCGCAGAGTGTGCTCTCTGTTATACCTAGCCAATTGCAACTTCAGGGAATGTTACGGTTTTACCATATTACCATATTACTAAGTATGTTTTACTCAAAATATTTTTATTTTATAATAAGACCCCTCTGATGGAGTGTTTCACCAAACGTTCCCAACAGACCCTCACAATGCTTTTGGGTCTGCCAAGTGTATCCAGCTTCTTCCTCCGCCACCGGATCCAGCTCACCACCAGGTGGTGATCAGTTGACAGCTCAGCCCCTCTCATCACCTGAGTGTCCAAGACATATGGTGGGAGGTCAGATAACACAACCACAAAGTTGATCATAGACCTTCAACCTAGGGTGTCATGGTGCCACGTGCACTAGTGGCCACCCTTATGCTTGAACATGGTTTTCATTATGGACAAACTGTGACTAGCACAGAAGTCCAATAACAAAACCCCACTCTGATTCAGATTGTGGACACTGTTCCTCCCACTCACTCTCCTCCAAGTATCACTGTTATTGCCCATATGGGCGTTGAAATCCACCAGTAGGATGACGGAGTCCCTAGTTGAAGCACCTTCCAGTGCCCCTTTTTAGAAACTTCAAGAAAGTCTGCACTGTCATTCGGCCCGTAGGCACAAACAACAATGAGAGACATGGCAGCTGAGCTGGGGAGCTATAAACAAGCCCACCCCTGCCCGCCGCCTCTCAACATGGGCAACTCAAGAATAGAAGGGAGTCCAACCTCTCTCAAGTAGTTGTGTTCCAGAGCCCAGGCTGTGCGTGGAAGTGAGCCTGACTATCTCTAGCCAGTACCGCTCAACCTCCAGCTCAAGTTCAGGCTCCTTCCTACCCAGCGAGGTGACATTCCATGTCCCAAAAGCCAAATTCCTTGTCCAGGGTTTGGGTTGTCGGGGCACCCCACCATGACTGCCATCCAGGGTGGGACCCCCGGGTGACGCCAATATGGGTGACGTTACCGTCCTTGATTTTAATGAACTGCTCTTAGTCTGGCCCATCGCCTAGGACCTGTTTGCCTTGTAAGACCCTACCAGGGGCTTCAGCGCCCGGCAACATAGCTTCTAGGGTCATTCTGGCACTCAAACCCCTCCACCACAATAAGGTGGCAGTTCAAGGAGGTGATTCAGGTCATCAAAACAAACAAACAAACAAACAAACAAACAAACAAACAAACAAACAAACAAACAAATAAATAATTAGTATTACACAAAGATAACCCAAGAAAATACAAAATACAGATTTCATTTATTAAGGTCTGATTACTGCCTGACCTGCTGAATCAAAAAATCACTTAAATAGAAGTAAGACATCATGTCGCGATCTGAAGAAATAACTCATCCAGGAGGTCGTAAAAGTATCCAGAACACAATCTAAAGAACTGCCTCACTTGCCTCAGTTAAGGTCAGTGTTCATGATTTAGGAGTAAGAAAGAGACATGGATACATGGCATCCATGGGAGAGTTCCAAGGTGAAAGCCACTGCTGACCAAAAAGACACAAAGGCTCAGCTCACATTTGCCAAAAAACATCTTGATCATCCCCAAGGCTTTTGGGCAAAAAATCATGCCAACAGTCAAACATGGTGGTGGTAGTGTGATGATCTGGGGCTGATTGCAGCTTCAGAACCTGGACGACTTGCCATAATTGATGGAAGCATCAAATCTGCACTGTAAGAAAATCCTGAAGGAGAATTTCTGGCAATTGGTTCATGACTTTAAGGTCAAGTGCATTTGGGTTATGCAGGACAGTGATCTGAAACACACCAGCACCAGTTCACTTCTGAATGGCTCAAACAGACAAACAAACAAACATACAAAAAACAACAATAAAACAAAACAGAATTAAGGTTTTGGAGTGGCCTAGTGACTAAGCTTTATTATAAGTCCAGACTTAAATCTGATTGAGATGCTGTTGCATGACCTTAACCCTTTAAAGCCCAGTCCAACAAATAATAGCCACAACATCCTATTTTTTTAAGTGGAGTGTGTATTGCACACTTTGTTGAAAAACATACAGAAAAATTTTAAGAAATTATTTCTAAATGTAAGATTTTTGATGCAATACATTTGATACATCAGAAGTCTATGATAATTATTTAATCAAAAGATTTTTGTGTATCAAATATGATACCATTGGCCTTATAGGGTTAAACAGGCTGTTCATGCTCGAAAACCCTCCAGTGCAGCTGAATTAAAACAAAATTGCAAAAAAGAGCAGGACTAAATTCCTCCACAGTGATGTGAAAGACACACTGTCTGTTATCACAGACGCTTGATTGCAGTTGTTGCTGCCAAAGGTGACACAACCAGGTATTAGGTTTAGTGGGCAATTACTGTTTCACATAGGGCCAGGCAGGTTTGGACAGCTTTTTTCCCTTAAATAATGAAATTATCATTTGACTGCATTTTGTATTTACTTGGGTCGTCTTTGCAAATACTTTTTTACAGCACTGTACAAAATATCCATGATTCACATCTCCAGTGTCCACACGTTATGTCCAGTGTTTTGTTAATTCTTGTCTGCTGTGAATATTTTCCATTGAAACAGAATTAAAAATGAATATACTGTAGTTGTAATCTTTGTGAAGGAGGAAAATACAAACAAAAAATCCACATTTTAAGTTTAGAGACTGAGTAGCACATTTGTTTTTCATTACATATCATGTGCATCATGTAACCGTCAGTGCTGCAAACTATTCCAATAATATTTTGCACTATATCTGGCTGTGTCACTGTGGCCAATAATGCAAATGAGTGAGCATGGATCAGTCATTTGCTGGATTCATCCGAAGATATACGTAATGTCTACACTTTCACTGGTAAGTAATGATACATTTAATATTATTATTTTTAAACCAATAGATTGTTTATGGATTCATACATTCTTCCATGAGTAATTCATCAACAGTGCATGAATGCAGTGTACAAATGGCACTGAGTGCATGTTTTTCATTTCGCTGTTGACTTGTTAGAGCATCATGTCTGAAGGCTATTTGTGCTGGTGCTTCTTCCATCAGCAACGACCAAGGTTTTCTGCTGAAGGGACGAGTCAAAGATATACAGTCCAGGCAGACACAGCCATATTTCAAAGGGGAGAGGAAGAAGCGTGCAAAGTCTAACACAGACACACAAACACACACACACAAACAAGAATGTACTTCAGCACACATACACAGAGCCAGACAAGAGAAGGAGGTGCTGTTGAAGAGGCAGGCGAAGGGACACAGTGAGGTGGGGCCAGGGGTTCTGTGACAAGGGGACAGGGACAGGCTGTCTGTTGTGTGTCAGGGGCTGTGATGTTTCTGTGCTTGTGTGTGTGTGTGTGTGTGTGTGTGCTTGGTGGTGACACAGACACCTTGAGGTGTGGCAGAAAGCTGCAACCTGCCTTTAAATGATGTGTGTTGTGGAAGACTAAAGCCAAAACCTGGACAGAATAGTATCTACATGTATGTATTCAATGGTGTTAACATTTACCATGTATTCTTGTACAGGCTCCATTTAAATGATTATTCAGTTTGTCCACTCATAGCAGTGCATAATGAAAAGATGTATTAATGGAGGGATATGCCATGTTTTCTTTGATCAGCCAGTCTTACACTATCCATCTATAGAAAATTTTAGGGGACATGGTGCAGTTGTTCACATTAGTGTTCAGTTTGTAGACAGTGTTTAAGGGAAAACCAAGCTATGAACAGTGTGTAGACTTTTGAAATCAGTGGGCTGAGGAATGCACCCAGGGAATGACAGAAAAGAGAGAACAATCCCTAGAGCCAATGGCCTCCATCGTTAAATATGGGAGAATTTGAAACCTTGTAGACTCTGAGACCTAGTTTAGTTGGAGAAAGAAGAGCCTCAAGAAAAGTGGTGCCAAAACAGCCGTTGGCCTCTCTGACAGTGCTTCAGTTTTACTGAAGACCTAAGGATAAAGTGGGAAAATGCAGGTTAATAATAAATTGAAGTATTCTCAAGAAGACTTGTAGCATGTAGTATGGTTAGTGGTGACCCTGATGAATTGATGGCTATATATGAGATATATATTTATTTTCAAATTGTTATTTTCTATGTTTAAAAATTACACCTAAAAATAGACATTAGTAAATCTTTGTCAAGCCATCAGAACACGATGTTTATTTTTTAAACACCACAAAATTTGGCAAAATAACCTACAGGACAGTGCACTAGTATGAAAAATACCAGGGCCTTTACATGTGTATAACTTAATGGGCCCTGATGGACATACATTTAAAGTAAAGTAGTGTGTACTAGTGTGTACATCTAAAAAGTCAGGACAAAAAGCTCAAGTTCAGAAAGTGTGTATGTGGGTCCAAAATATCATAAACCATTCAAATGGGGATAACAGTGCACAGTGTTGGACATTTTAGTCTAGACTAAAAGGCATTTATGGTGTTGCAATTAGTTGCACACAGTCAGTGGTAGTTGTATGTGGGATTTAAAAAGAAGAGCTCAAATGGCTCAATTTAGATGTTTAGTTTTCACAAATGTATACATCGGTTGGCATTTCACATTCTCATGTTGGACTAGTATGTTCATCATGGCCTATTCGTGTAATACACCTGTCAGTGTTTATTAAAAGCCCTTTTGATGGTGTCTCTACAGATGAATATGGCTAATTGTCCATGGCAAAGAGTAACGTGTGAGCAGAAATCAACGTTGTCATTTATTGGTCTCTGTCTTGTCCCACAGCAGGAGGCTGCAGCAGGAGCAGGCGCTCCAATCATATTTTATTGTTTTATGGTTCTCAAATAAAAACATGAATCATCTGGCTTTCTAAAGTGCAATGTCTAATAATATCAGAGTGACTGTTTCTGCCTGCGTCTGCACTCTGTGGGAATCACCGCGTGTGTGTGTTTGTGTATTTGAAAAAGAGTGCGAGAAAGAGACACTGAGATAGTGTATGAGAGTGAGTGAAGGCAAAGGAAGAATAAAAGACATGGGGAAAAAAACCTTGTTCTCTGTGTGTGTTTGTGTGTTTGTGTGTGTGTGTGTGTGTGTGTGTGTGTGTGCGTGTGAGTGTGTGCGTGTGTGTGTGTGTGTGTCCTCTCCAGCCTTCTTTGGGAAG
>OMLM01011232.1:18014-57428 GCA_900302695.1 Helostoma temminkii | reverse complement strand
GAAATGCTGGACAGACAAATCAGGAAAAGTCTGGAATGAGAGTTAACAGGAACAGAGATCTACTAAGATAAATATGCCTTAAATAAAAAAAATAATTACATTTTTGCATATTTTTTTCAGGACACTCTGTTAGGCTCCGAAGCTAGGCAAGGGGAACAGAGCAGTGAACAGCAAAGGCAAGCAGAAATCACTTTTCTGAGCAGGATGGCCAGGAAACAGACTCTAGAGAGACAAGAGGACCCGGCAGAGTTCCTGCTCAACTTAGCCAGGTTGAGAATATGCCTGAGCAAAGCTGCCCGGCTGCTGGAGAACTCCACAGTTCAAGGTGTGTTTGTGTGGTCAAAGTTCAATATTTAATGGTTGTGCTTTGTCTAAAACATCACATATTTGACGCATGATTGTTTGGTTAAACATAAAAGGGAAATAAATTATCACTTTTTTTTGCATGTAGGTAAAAATGGAGAGGTGGAGGATCAGTATCTGTGGCAGGTGAAAGCGGTGTGCGAGTACTGTAGAAATGACTGGTACAGGGTTTACCTGCTGCGAGCCCTCCACAGACTCTCTGGTATGGACTGCATACTGTCCCTGATGAACAATCCGTCCTGGGGATGGGTATTCCCTGCAGAATTCCTTCGACATCAGGTAAAGACACATGAGAGCTGCTAACGTGAGGAGAAATCATTCTGAGAGCGCTGAGTCAATTTATTTTCTAACTAAAGCAGTTATGTGCTGTTGGAAGGCCCAGAAAATATGATGTGCTTACGTGTTTTAGTGTGTTTTCGAAAGAAAAGATGAGCAGGGTGATATTGACCACATAAAATTCTGAATGTAGAAGTATGAAGACAAATGAGAATTACACAAAACTTTATAATAACTTTAGCAAAAGGCTAGATGCTGATGTTTTAGCTACATTGCTCAATAATTATTAAGTTCTCATTTCTATAGAAGCTAATATCAGTGCAAAAAGAAGCGATGAACAGAACTAAAATCCTTTTTTCTTTTTTGCCTCAAAGAAAATGATTCCAGCCAACGTAGACCAGTTCCTCTGCTGTGGCATGCCTTACCAAGTGATGAGAGACGCTGTGGCCCAGGTTGTGTTTGAAAACAGATCCGAGAGCTTCATGGCTGAGCTACAGGTCAGAGCAGAGAAACTCCAGAGCTCATAAGAAATGTTTTCTGTGTTTGCAGACATCGTCATGTCTCTAGATGACCAGCAGAGGTCAGAGAGACGGCGTGACCGAATAGTATCTACTGTCTGTTTAGCATGTAGAACAATAATAAAGGATGTAACAACTATAAGATTGTTTTAAGGCTTTAGAAGTTATGGTTCCTCAAAGGAGGAGGTGATGATAAACGTACACTAATATCTGCTTATAACTACGTTATAGTTATAAAAAAAAACTCATCTGCTTTTAGTTTCACAGAAAAGTTGGAATATTTCCTAGTTAACATGTCCACTTTTTCATCTTTTCTCTCCAGAAGCTGAAAGGTTGTCAGATCAGATTCGTGGCTCTGGCTCTGTTCAGACATGTCACCTGCTACCACAAAACACCTGATGTCAACATACGTCCCTCCCCACAGGTCACTGTGCAAGATTTTAATGTGCATTTGTGTTGTTTTAGTCAGACACTGATTTTGATTGACTCACAAAAAAATATATCACCAAAAAAAGATACAAATACAGTTTGAAAATATAAGGTATAATATTACGCAGGGAGACTATAATGTACCTTGAGGTATATATAAATATAAAGAATGTGATGGACATAAAATTATATATAGATATATATATATATAGATATATATATCTATATAGATATATATATGTCTCAAAATATGAACTATAAGATGAAATACCGGATGCATTGAAACAAACATTGAAACAAACATTAAATTTTTATTTACACATCTGTAATGATGCAGATGAGCAGTGAGCGACTGCTATTCCCTTATTCAGCGAGTAAAATCGGCTCTAAAAAGACTAAACCTCTATTTGAACCTGTAGAAAACAGAAGTTACATGTTTATGCAGAATTTATAAATCAGGGAAAAAATACTGCTCAACAATGACAAGACAAAATCGTGACCTTAGTTCTAAGTGACATAAATCATAATTCATCTTTTAACCAGAGGCATAAAGAGGTTGTAATTTAATTTTCCTCTTTTTGACTAAACGTACAGGAAACAGGGAGACTGGAGGAACTCCTGAAAAACATCAAACCGAAGGAGTTTGGGGAGTTCTGTTCTTCACTGCTGTCCAATCACATTGGCGGACCGGGCTCGCATCTCCACATCAACCCAAATCTATCGACTCAGAGACAAACCCTCCTGGAGCTGCTGGTCCATCTCGACTCTGTGCTTCTCAGTGGAAACTCTCTGCTGGCTCCTCTCTACCAGATCGCCTCCCAGCCTCAGAACGTCACAGTAAGACACCTCTTATCTTTGCCATTCTCATTTTTTCTTTAGGCCTCTTGCTGTCTCTTAATTGAAGCTGGTCGCTAGGAGAACTACCCTAATACTTCACAACACAGACTTACTACAGTCTTCACTGCATCAAACCATCTTCCATAATAAATGGAGTTTATTCAGTTTAGTCAGTGCAGCTGTAGATGAGTTTCTGATCTATGTGTTATCATGGAAACAGTATCTGAAAGAATTATTTTAAAGCAGTTTCTGAGTCTTTTGAACAAGCTTTAATATAAGCATTATGTTACAAACTGGTGACAAGGAGTTTCAAAGGAGTTGCTCTCAAGAAAAAAGCCTAGCATATCAGTTGGATAAAGTATATGTGGAGTTTGAGGATTTTTTTTGCCTCTTTGGCTTCAACCTCAACCTCTACCTCTAGGTTGAAATCAAGACACTTGGGGGGTAGCTAAATCTACCGTACTGACCACTGGCAAAAGGCCAGTAGGAGTCTCAGAGAGGAGGATTTCTAGTTTTACGAACTAGAAAAATAAAGAGTTTTATTAACTTTACAGTTAGTCATTATAATTTTAAAATGTATAATTAGCTATTACAGTCATTTGTGTTAAAAATAATAATTTCTCTTTAAATGAGAGAACTTATATACTGAACAGAACAGCAACAGGGACAAAGATGCTGCCGAGCAAGAACATCGGAAGAACTCTTACTGTACAGTAGTGAGAGGAAGCCTTTACTGCTATACATCACCACCTGGTGGAGTTAAGGGAAAGAAGCATGCACATCTGAGAACATCTTTTTGTTGGTGATATACAGTCACAACAAAAATCATTGCACAGTTTGTAATTTCATAAAAAGTAATCTGATTTTCATCAAGGTCATTGATATCAACAAACATCATTGATCAACAACATGTTTAAGATGAGTCTCCGTGGTCAGTCCACAAATCTTTATCCCACTAGCATTGTGGAGTGTCGGGCACTGCGTATGGTGTGAAAAGATAACCATGAACCAACATGAAAACATCTCAAAGTCCTGAACTTTGAGAAGTGCTTTGGTTTGATATTTGTGACTTTTGTGAAGATCAGATCACATTTCTTGACTAACATATGCAGAAAACCAGGAAACCACATCGAGTACCATTACTTTTTCTTGTAAAGAGGTTTCTCCAGTGGCTAAAGGAAAGCTTTGATAGTCTCGGTGTAAGAAATAAGATGGCTTCATTAGACAGCCGGTGTTGCCAAGTTTTTCCTTTCATTTCAAAAGCGATTAAACCATATCCAATGGTCAGTCACTCCTGTTTGTATAAACAGTAACAAATTTCCAGATAAGCTTTATAATTAATTTTCCATTAATGTTTTACTTAATATTTCCTCCAAGAACTCCTTCCTGCCAACGATGCCCGATGATCACACAAGTGAAGCCAGGCAGTGGCTGAATAGAGAGAGGACGCTACAGATGTACAGTAAGTATGTGATATCATGAAGCAGTACGTTGTTTCTGACATCAGGATATATACACTATAACATCTTTGTAATCATTTTCAGCTTGTGCCAATGGACATCCATGCTTTGTTGGAGAGGTGTGAGCTTTTGTAGTTTTTATTTCAATAACTAAACATTTAAAATAACATTTAAAACAAATTAAGACTTTATCTGCTTCTGTATTATCCCACAGTGTGGTAGACCTGTGGTTATAGGAACGTGTCCAGAATGTGGACATCCGATCGGTGGGGTAAACCATAACCCAGTCCACGGGTTTACTCAGCGAACAGATCAGAGGTATATTACTGTGACTTGTTTAGTTTAGCAGCTGTGTGACATAGTTTTATCACTCACTGCTGTTGTGTATAAGTTAGTCTTGTTTATCTTTTTGTCAGCGATCAAACTCGAACAGGACACATACTGGGAGAGGCTGCTCGGAGGTCCGAAGCCCCCGAAAGACAGATGACGTCTGCTCAGTCCTGCATCCTGAGGCTGCTAACACACCTCGCCATGCTTCAAGGCGCCATAAAAAATAATAGAGTGAGATTTTATTTGAATCGAATCAGACTTTACGTTTCTCTGGTGTTTCAAATGTGGAACCATTTAACAACACTCCTGTGTTTTTTTGTGTTTGTGTAGGGAGTTTGTGACATGATCCACCCCAGGCCGCATGATGTTTTCAACTTCCTGTGGAGTCACATTGAAAAGGACGTGAGCGTTCTGGGGCAGACTTTGAATCAGAACTTGGACAACACAGCGGTTACGGTTCATTTGATTCTAAACGCCAGCACAGAATTTGCCACAGGTGGTTTTTAGCTTTCCAGAAAATTCAGCTGCTTCTACTGTTCATCCAAAAAACTTGATGTTAACTCTGCTGAATGTTGACATAGTTTCCCGCGGTGCAAGACCTGATCTGTCGTCCAGACAAGGACGGCAACAGTGGGAGAAGCTCGTCTGCGATTCTACCATTAACCCAGTGCTTCGTGTAAGGAGGAGTGCCTTAAAAGTAGAATCTCTGCTGGTTATGTTTTCAGAAGAAAGACACATCTGTTTGTTTGACCTATCTGCCTGTTTTCAGCATTTAAAGAAGAATCTGGCTGAAGCTCAGGACAGGATCGGTGCTGATGATGGACTTGCTGGAAGCCCATTGATGACTCTTCTCTCTGGGGATCCTGGAAGGACGTTGTCCCTCCCCTCCGACTGCCCGACCGATCGCTCCTCCTTCTGGACTCTCCCTGAGATCATGACAGTGGAGCGATTCTCCCAGTTGCTGGGAGAAGCGCAGGAACGTGACTCCTTACCTCTGCTGATCATATTCTTAAAGAAGGTACTGCTGTTTGTGTGGGGCATGTAAAATCCTGGGAACACAGTGGTGAAGAATAGTGGTGCAAATTGAAAGTATTTGCCTGTGAGAGTGACACATTCATCCTAAATACCCTTTTGAAAAAGAAGTAACTGTTAGTATACTTCTTTTAAACTATAAGTATACTTTCAGTTTACTTTTTATGTACTAATCAGAGGTAAACTAAAAAGTGGGCCAATTTAGTCCCAAGAAGTATAAAAATAGTACTAGCAAGTATACTAGAAGTACACTTACTATACTTGAAGTATACTTGAAGTATACCCAATAAAATAAACTTTAAGTATACTACTTTTTTGTAAGGGTAAAAAAGTAAGAGACTCCCTCTGAATGTGTGAACTATTGAAATAGATGTGATGTGAATTCAGTATTAACAGTTAGAAGCTATATGTGGAATTAGGTTGCATCAAAATATACTGTACATAATGATGAATTGTTCTATTGGGGATAAACTGTGGAACATGTTAAGCAAATCAAACTAAAGTATCATATTTTTTTCAAGATTTAAGCAAAAAACATTTTACACAGCAAAGATAGGTGAAAGTTGCAGGATGCCTGAAAATCATCAGCTGGGATCTGATCAGAAGTAATTTATGTTAAACCAAGGAATCCTTAAAAATGTGATTTTTAAATGATCCTATAGTGGAGATGAATGACCTCTTCATTTCAGTTTAGTTTATATATGTACTTAGTTTATACAGTGCTTAATCACAACAAAAATCATCTGAAGGCACTTCACAGTGTAAGGTTAGAGACCTTACAGAATTTAATAGTATAATTATATGGAATTATATAGAAACCCAACAAATCCCACCTGAGCAGCACCAGGACACAGTGGAGAGGAAAATCTCCCTTTAACAGAAGAAACCTCTGGCAGAACCAGGCTCGGGGTGGGTGGCCAACTGCCTCGACCATTTAGAGTGAGTGGAAAGAAAGAGAGAAACGGAAAACAGGCCACAAAACAACAAGTATCAAACAAAACACTGGTCAGGTTACTGGAGATAATGGGAGACTAAATATCAAACAAGGAAGCATGCAGGCCTGAGCTCATCGCCTGTTTTAGGGAGAGGTTTCTTGGGTCCTGCAGCGAATAAAGTCACATCAGATCCTGTTGTTTCACCATAATGTAAAGCTTTCGCATGTTTTTTCTCCAATTCAGGGATTTTGTTGTTAATTTGTAAATTCATGTAACTTCACCACGTGTAATTATACCGTATGTTAATTTCCGTCAGT
Source organism: Helostoma temminkii (assembly GCA_900302695.1). Classification (NCBI taxonomy): domain Eukaryota; kingdom Metazoa; phylum Chordata; class Actinopteri; order Anabantiformes; family Helostomatidae; genus Helostoma; species Helostoma temminkii. The sequence continues at coordinate 50,931 of OMLM01011232.1, read as the reverse complement.
TTCCTCACAATGTTTTTGGATGTGTGTTCGTCCCAGATACACTGTGTGAGACAGTTGCACCACCTCCCTGAGCTGGCAGCTTTACAGTCAGACCTGCTGAGAGTGTTTCCTCGGACGAGAGCCTCAACACCTCAGACTATTGCACTGATGCTGCAGCAGATACCTGCAGGTACAGTACTGTATATTAACACTAAATCTGTGATGTATAACAGCAGCAGTTAAACCATAAAGAAGAACGCTGACATGTCATTATCTTTATCAGGATGCCAGAAGAAGATGCTGCTGGAGAGAGTGCAGAGATTCATCAAAGTGTGGAACTGCCTCAGAGCAGAGGTGGCAAACAACTGTGAGCATCTGCATCAACTTTTATCTCTAATGTGTACATGTGCACTTGTAGAAGTGTAATAATTCATCATAATCAGTCGTAATTAATGTGAAACAATCAGTATCTCAAAAATCAAACTGAATCAAACTTACTTTACTCCTGAAAAGCTGAACCTGTTATCACAACTTCTATTAGTGTAGCTACTGCAGCCAGCATCAGTAGTATTAGCTATTACAGCTGTACCACTACAACTGACAATAAGAAGACTTGATTGAGTAAACTTAAGCACTCCTATAAGTCATTAACATAACATTTTAATTGTTACAAATTTACTAAAGTCTTGGTAAGCAATACAATAAAAATGTAAATCTGATTTTAGGCCACTTGCTCAATCAAACATGATTTTTAATAACTGTTTATTTGTCTTTAATTCAATTCAATTCAAGTTTATTTATATAGCGCCAAATCACAACAAAAGTCATCTGAAGGCAATTTACAATGTAAGGTTTAAGACCTTACAATAAAACTAATGTTTACATTTAAACACAGATACAATGGAAGTGGATAAAATCAGGAGCAGTTCAGTGCTTTAAATTTACGCTGTAGTTCAGTGTTACCACTTTATTTTTAAAAGGATAATCATTTAGAACAGTTACCCAGGTTTTTATGTTTGAAGTTTTCATTGTTTGGTATCACTGCACTGCACTTTGTGTTTTTTTTCCCCTTTTAAAGAATGAAATACACACTTTTGTGACACTGTTTTTAAGTAGTGCTGCTGAGACTGAAATGTGGAACAACTGTAAACATTTTAAAGGATATTCAGTTTGAATCTCAGTTTTAAAATTATCACAGAGACATCAGACATCTGATCAGATTGAAGTGAGAAAGAAACGAAGCCATAGTTTCACGTTTTTTTCCCCTCCATTGCCTGTGTGTATTTACAGCAGCAGATCTGGGTGTGGATGTGAACTTGTGTGAGAGGGAGGTGACAACTGAGAGCTCTGGGGAATTTCTGACGCCATGCCGACACGGACCCGGTTCATGTCTCCAAACTTTGGTGCGCTTTCTATCAGAGACTCACAACAGCCTGGTGAGAGCAGCCAGGAAGGTGAGCCACCAGGAGGACAGGTCAGTACAATCCTTTTGGGCAGTTTTCTTCCTTCTCCAGCTGAAAACATTATCATCATAACTATCTAAATAGCACATACTATACCCCTTTTGTAGGTTGAAATGGTCCCTGAAGTCCCCAGAATGTGTCTGTAAATTCTCATGCTGATAAACTTTGTCCCTGTTTCTGACCTGACTGAAATTTTGAGCTCACAGTCCATCTTTGAGCTCCAGCAGTGCTCTACCAGTCCACGGTGTTATAGTAAAGAGATGTTTGTGTCCGTTCCCCCCTTTTCAAGAAGAACAAGAACTTTGTGCTAGAACTGAGTTAAAGTCATTTCAACTTGCAACTGTGTAAGAACCAGTTGAATCTAAACTCACATCCACACACTCCTAGTCCAACATGCACTATATTGCATCGAAATTTTGAACTCAGTGCAGAAAGCAAGGTCCAGAAAGACATAGATGAGCGAGTTTTGTGTGGACAGACTTGATCGGCCTGCAGAGAGTCCTGGCCCCCACCCGACAGAACACCCTTGGGACCTTCTCACCCCACATCAGTGACCTGACCTAACAAATGCGTTTCTAGGGGAATGGTCAAAAATTCCCATAACCACACTCCTAAACCTTGTGGAAAGCCTTCCCAAAAGAGTTGAAGCTGTTATAGCTGCAATCAGCTATACAGATTAAGAATGGGATGTCATTAAAAATACTGTATATGTTTACATTTATATGAAATGAGTGTTTCATCACTAATACCAACACTATACTTACTTTGTAAGCACACATTTATCCTCTAGTTGCCATGTCTTCTGGCCCTCAACTAAATCCTCAGCACAAAGCTTTTTTCCTCTTTTTATGTTATCATTCTTTTATGGTCATCAAGACCAAGGACAAATTGATTCCTCTCCTGATACCTGTCAACAGATGTGCTCTCTCTCTGCTGTATCCCTCACACAGTCCTGTATTAATATACCTGTGACTAATAAGGACTGTTTCATTTCCCCAGTGATTACAGTGTTCCTTTGGAGAGAATATCGGAAACCCAGCTGAGCCTGTGCCACCCAGAAAGAGAACTGCTACCTTTGATTTTAGCTCAGTGCCACTACACCTTGAAGAAAGGCAGGGAGACAGACAGCAGCTACGATCTACCAGCGATCCAAATGCAGCTGGCCCGCTGCTTCCTGGCTGGAAAACCACTTATCCAAGCAGTAAGTACCAAAACAAATCATACAACTACATGCAGATGTGCAGTTATACCAAACATTCTGGTAATTACCACCACTGTCCACTTTGATCAAACCCAGGACACCTCGAAGTACCTGAACAGACACTTGCAGGATTTCTCTGTGGTTCTGTCCGAGGTCAGAGGAAAGATTAGTCAGGTGAGACTGTTTTGGTTTCCTATAAACTTTTACGGTTCCACAGTCTTTATCTGGAACTGACTAATGCCAGCCAAAGAATGTTCACGGCAGTTTTCTATGTGATTTTGTGAGGCCTCTTTGTTGGAGGTCACATTCCCTCCTTCACTGAACTGCTGACAGTTTCTCTGTCTGTACCGCAGGAACCTCTGAAGGGTTCAGTGAGCAGCACCATGAGAACTGTGCTGCGCTCATACACAGATGTTTGCGATGCCGTGTTTGTGGTGGAGATCGGCCTTCGCTTTCTTGGAAAGACGGGCGGGGATCCTCAGGCTCCACTTTTGTCCTACCTCACTGATTCTCTGCAGATGGGCCCACAGATTTCCAGCACTGTAGCCAAGGTAGAAACCAGCAGACCCACAGATGTTTCCACTGAAACATCATTGTGCAAAAATCTGACTGTATTGATCTTATTTTTAAGCAGTGCATAATTGCAACACCCCTTTTCCAATAATCAAATTCGCCACAGAACAAAAGCTGTAGTTGTAAGTGAAATTAGACCATTTGCAAACAACATTCGTTTGCAATAATTTTCTGGTATGTATGTGGATATGTATTTTGCCTACCATTCCAGACATCCTTTGCTTTCTGTTTATTTTTTGTAAAATGAAAATCTATTAGTATATTGACTCATCATGGTGCACAAGTTGAATTCTCTGCAGTGCATATGGATAAGCTAAATCTGCACTTAATCCGAATTACCATGTTCTGCAGACTTCATGGTGTTCAATGTTACACAAATTCAGTTTCAGGAGTGTGCTATACAGAAATGAATGGAAACCAATGGCTGCTGTAGGAAAAAAGTAATCACTTAAAACTGTTGATGCAGTACTCAGAAGTGGGCGGGCAAAATACGCTGCAGTTCAGGAACTAAATCTGACAAAACACTGCTATTATCTTTCAAATCAAAGCGTTTCGTTTTCACTTTAGAGTCTTGGAGAGAACAAACTGCAGCACAGCATATCCACCTGGCAGCTCCTAACTTGTTGGAAGTCTGAGCTTATGCTGAACAGAAAGCAGGTATGTATCAGTAAAGTCGCCAGTAGTTTGCTGGGTGTTGCAGAAAAAATGACTAAAACTGAATAATGCAATTTTTTGGTTGAACTGTTAGTCACTGATAAATAAAACACTACGAGCGTGACTGAGTGTCATTATTTTAACTTGCGCCTGCCAGTGACTGACCCCAAACACCACAGAGATAAATTTTCTGGCCTCTAATGCGGTAAAAGTGTGCTGTGTGACACCACAGGCGTCCAGAGTTTGACCCCAATAAAAACAAAGGTTTTCACCATAGTTTCTGATTTGAAGCACAGCCCTAAAAAAAAATCACATTAGGGATTCACACCTAATTCACGATTGTGTTTCAGGACCCATTTTTGAAACTACCCTCTAAGTTCCAGCAGAAGCTTTCAGAGGAGGAGAGGAAAAAGCTGAAGGTTTTCCTCGCTGCCACAGAAACTGAGACTTTCTCTTTGGAGCTGCATGAGATTCTGCTGTTGAAGACGAGCGACGCCATCCCTGACGAGGGCTACCATCCACACTGGGAGTGAGTGCAAGCCATTTGTGTAGCAAAAACACAACTAGTTTACCATTTGTGTGGTCAGTTTCTAAGAATGCAATGCACCAAATGGTAAACCAGTCACAGAGGCACCTGCATTTATTCTGCAGTTTACCCTGCAGGCTGCTTTTAGAAATGTGTAAGCTAGTGAATGGGAAGTGTGCCTGTCGTTAGTTTAAAGAAAACCACCCCAGTCTAAAGGAATCCATTGATTCTAGGCAGCTTTAATCAGAGTAAGTGTGGAGGTCTCACCCAGGGCTGTCCTCTGGGATTTGGTGCCTTTTGACTTCCAGGACCAGAGCGTGACCCCTCCAGGCAGCCATCTGTCAGGGGAAGGGAGCTTAAAGTTGTATCCCCTCAGCCACAGGTCATTTCTATTGAAGCAGCAGCTGGGCAGGGAAGTGAATGGGAATGCTTGTGGTGACAACAATGGATGATGTGCTAACAGTTGTTTTCTCCGACTCCCTGCTGTCTGTAGCATCAGGTCCACCTTAGAGGTCCATTTGGAGCAGAAAGACCTTCCACCTCTGCTGGAGCTCGAGTCCTTGCCGGAGGAGATCACACTGGCGCAAGCAGCAGACGTGTGGAGGGCAACAGTAGAGTTTAAAAGAAGATAGACTATTTCCACAGAGAGATTCATTCATCTTTTATGGAATTTCTGCTTTTATTACTGTTTTTAAGAGAGTATCTACATTAAGATGTACTATGAATAATTAATTACTACTACCACACATGGATGGACTACTGGTGTGACAGTGACTGTTAATATTTCAATACATAGTGCCTCTTAAGATGGCAGCAAGGAGACACAAAGTGACTACAGACACACACAATATAACAAAAAGAGATGCAAAAAGACCACACACACACACGCAACTCTGATTTTGTAATGAAGGAGTGTGTGCAGATGCTTTCCATGATTCCATATGATAGTATACATTCAGATTAATCGTGCATTTTTGGGATGTAAATATTGTTTACACTTTAAAATGTCTTAATTGTTAACGGTTCAACTGATTCTGTTGTTTTGGATCTGTTAAAGCACAATTAATCAGGGAAGAATTAATAAAGCCACTGTGAATGAATTACATTCTTTTTTAAATTTATAACTTGGAAAAAATTGTCACTTGGAGATTAAGACCCCTTTTGTTGAGCCAACCTAACCACTGTTAGGGCTACTCATCTCGGAGTCTTCACAGTAGACAGACAGCCCCGCCCAGCCAATCAGATGCGCGGACAAAAAGCCAGCGTTATTTTCTCCACCAATCACAGACTCCGAGAGGCGGAGACTGTGTGTTGTTACCACAGAGATGGGGTTAGGCGTTATTTGGTTCTCCGCATTTGTCCGCTGACTCAACGGAGCACTTTCGCTGGGTATCAGAGGATTTATCTTGGGAATTAAAAACACAGCCTGACCGCGTACTGAAGCAATGGTGGCTCTCGGCCTTTGAAGTAAGTATTTAACGCTAACTTAAGCTGTTCAGCAGGCAGCATTTTGGACGTATAGCGGGATAAACGTCAGCTAGAAACGCTTGCTCTAACAAGACTTCATTAGGAAAACAACTGCTTTAATTTCTCCCAAACGCCAGTTTATTACATTAAGATTGCAGTGTAACAGCTAGCTAAGCGTGACCATTAAACCCTAAAAGACGACTTTACAAATCAGGGTAAATGAGCGTTATCGTGTGGTTCCTGATTTGCATCCTTTGGGAATAATCTGTCCCAGTCCTCAGTGAACTGTGAAGTTACCGTTAGTGCCGATGTAACGACCTGAGTGTTGAGCTAACTAGCTTGCTGTACTACTAGCTAGCTTGTTGTTTTTAACTAGTTTCAAATAACCAATAGGCTTCACAAGCATATTTATTATGAGGGGAAGACATTAGCTCACAGAGCTGTGTTAGGTTAACATATACCTGCCGCAGTAAATTATGTTTTATAGCATCATATCCTTATCAACGTTACATTTTAACCAATGTTACCAAACTAAAATGAGCTTGTTTTGTGTTGTAGCATACATGAAGCGTTGGAAATATTTAGTTAGCTGTCAAAGCAGCTGTTTACTCATGTGTGCTGGTTGGTTTAAGCTCATTCTCTGACTGACCGTCCCAGCTGTAGTAAAAGTAGTGGTTTTGGCTGGTTTTGTTGTTGGTTACTCTGGGAGACCAAACAGAGCAAAGTTGCTGCTATTTCCTCTGTTGTTTTGGTGCACGATGAATCACCACCTAATCAACTAATAGCATGTGTGCTTTATGTCCAAGCCTGTGCTTCTCTGTTCCAGGTTTGCAAAGGATGCATACAACACGGAGCCCCTCGTCCATCCCCACAGGTGTCTCGGGAGATGCCTTGGACCTCAGCTTGTCGGGCTCCCAGCTCTCTATGTCCAAAAGACCCAGCAGTGCATCCCCTGGGAAGTACTTCTCTAGGTCTGTGTCTGTGGCTTGTGACAGCAGAGCAAAACGTAACACCCTGGTGAGTAACCGTGCGCTGCCGCATTTGTTCTTTTGTAGTGGCAACAGGGCGACACATTCAGTGTGCTGGAAATGGGCTAATGAGTGTAACGGCATCAAACTAAAATTCTTTATAATTCTTTGACTCCACAGAGCGATGCCAGCCATGGTAGCTCCCGATCCATCAAGAACCTGAGGCGGTCCAACAGCACCACTCAGGTTAATCAGCAGGGAAACATCACTTTAAGGTACATGTACATACATTACATTTACTATTACTTGCTTTGACGTCACTATATTTTCTAAGACAACTATCCTACATCTACTCCACTGCATTTATTTAATAACTGTAGTTGCCAGTTACTTCTCACCACCAGATTTAGTAATACAAAGTACTTTATAATCATAAGACTTTATTGATCCCTTATGTGAAATTCACAAACTACCCAGTAGTACATAAATAAATAAATTATAATTATTATTTGATACATCTAAACTGTGTGTTAAGTGGTTGGAAAAAGCTATTAATGCATTCTTAATTATAACCCAGTAGTATCATATTCACAAAAAATGAAATGAGCCTTTCTGCATAGAGAATACTTCTTGTACTTCAAGTGTACTTTGAGCTAATACTTTTTCACTTGTACTTGAGAAACAGTTTGAATGCAGGATTCTACTTGTAGAAGAATACTACTTCTCTGTGGTATTGCTACTTTTACTTAAATAAAAAAATCTGGCTTCTTCATCCACCACCGCAAACTCACATGCTTACACACACACAATTGTTTATGTAGCACAAGAACTGTTTATGCTTGTAACACATTTTGGTATCCCTTATTATCTCTGAGGTCAAACTCAAAAGTTTATTTTCCTCATTGCTTATCACTGACATTGACACGCCAAACTTTATTTAGCATATAGTGCAGTATGTACTGATACATGCACTGTGCAGAGCCCCAGGAAAAACGCTCAGTTAGATCAACCAACGACCTTTGCGCTAACATACTGTACATTAGTCTGAAATTCGAAGGACGTGTTTGTAAAAATGACAGAAAAGAATGTGTGCGTTTTAGATAATGTGGGTCAGGCGGTCTTGAATCTGTGCTCGTGTTACCAGGAACACTCTCTGCAGCTCAGCTGCTCTTTAAACCAGAGTTCTTCTCTTTAGTGAGCAACAGCTGGCAGCCTTAAAGCTTCAGCAGTTCGGACAATGGGAATTGTGGCGCACCAGTCCCTGCATGGTAAAGAGCAGAGGGAAGCTGGGCGGCTGTTACAAGGGTCGCGGGGTGCAGGGACTTGCTTTGTCTCAGGTTAGAGGGGGAGGGCTGGGACCTCGGGGTCAGGTTACCCCCTCTACGATGAACCAGTGAAAGGAGAAGTGTGTGTGCACGCTCTGGTCCTATTGTTCGGCAGCTGCCGCCACCCCGCCCTCCCCTTTCTCCCTCCGAGGATGCAGAGCAGAGGGGCTTTAAATGTAAAGTTCTCAGTACCCCTCCCAGTCTCTGTGTCTTTCAGAGCTGTCATTAGGTCACTCACCACCCCTCTCTGTCTATACTGCTTCCTCCTCTCCATGCATCACTCTCTTGTAAAGCAAAAAGTAGAGGAATGTGCCTCCTGAATAGTGTTGTCAGATTGCTTTTCGTTGAGCCAGCTGGCCTCACCCCCCTGCCTCTTGAAGACACACACAGTCGCACACACATGCTCATTTATATACGAACCAAGGCAGAAACACCCTGCACAGCATGGGCAGGCTGCAGCAGAGATACCAGTGCAGGCCAGACCAGGCAGGGGGGTCGCCTGACATCTGTGCCTCTTGACGGAGGTGCTGGTGTGTAAGGCTATTTGAAGGACGAACAACAAGCCATCAGAGTCAACATATGCATGCACATATTTACATCGAATCCATAATGGAGTTCCCCTTGGCAGACTGTCAGCTGCTGCATATTAAATTTCAGAGTTTTAGAGGGAGTGAAGAGACGGGGATGAGCCCCATCTCTACAGCTGTTGTGACAACATTCAGCCACCAAAGCTGCCACTAGGAGCCATGAATGGGGGTCTGCACTTTGCATGGAAATTTTCTCCACCTAACAGAACAAATAACAAATAATCATCTCTCCACACAGCTACCACATCAGCCTTTTAAAGCGTCACTGTGTTGCAGATATTACCTACTTTTTCACCCTGCGTGTGCAAATAGTTTATTTTTCCAAGTTTAAGGGCAACACTCTGATATACATTTAGTTTAATGGCAAAGACAAAAGATCGTAACCTATGGTGGGCTTGTGTGTTCTCCAGTCAGGACCCGAGTGAGGACTACCTGGCCCTGTTTGACAACAGCTCAGACGGACGCAAGAAGCTGTCCAGCCTCAGCAAGGCGTCACCAGACAGAACCACATGGAACATCTTGGTATTTGTTTACTATAAAAAACGTCCATTTTACTGTAATCCTGACATTTTAAATTAGAATAGAGTTTACAAAAAGTAGCACAAGAAGAGACAAACTATATGTACTGACAACTATTATAAAAGAGTATAAAAATAGTAATTATAGTATTTTATTATCACTTTCTCTTTTTACCATCATATCTATAAACTGTTATAAGACATACATTTTAAGGAGCCAAATTATCCATATATATATATATCAGTTATTATAACTGCAATAATTGTGTTTGTGTTTTTTTCTCAAGGACGATCAGCCCAGAACTGTCTCCCAGCACTCGAGCTCCCGCAGCACTGGCAGCATGGACTCTCCCACCAGTCTGAAGAAAAGAGAGTCCGGTGTTGCTCTGGCTGCCACCTTCACTGCCAACAACAGGTGGGCAGCGTCTCTGACACATCCACACACAATAATCCAGGTAGAGAATAAACAGCAGCTGATATCTAACACCAGCCCGGAGACTGCTCGCACTGCTGCTTTCAGGATTTCTACCCGCATCTCATGTTTCATACCTGTTGATCGAGGTAGCTGATACTGCCTTCAGGAATTCCACCCACACACTGAAACCTTTTCTTCTGTAAAATAAAAAAAAAAAAAAATCCGTTGCCTGATTTTGTAATATGGTAAAAATTTGTGTCAAAGCATGTTCGGTAACAGTAGCTGCAGTGCCTCGAGGCAAAGTGAAAAAGGCTGGCACATGATTTTTTTCCTTGTAAGTCAGAGCCGTTTGTTGGAAAACATGATTGTGGTTCTTGTTTTCCCAGGAGCAACAAAGCAGCTGTGGGGAACTCTGTCACCACCATTTTACACAACAACCACTCTGAGAAACCACTCACACCGAAGAGCTCCAACCAGAGACCGCCCTTTAAGTATGTCTTAAAGTGCACATAGTGACTTGTCTGTCATGTTTTCAGAGTTTTTTAATATGTCTAATTCATTGTATTAGTCTGATATTGGCCACAAATTGTCTCATATCAGCCAGTTTGTTTAAAGTCAAACTTCCTGTATGAGTGAAGTGCTTCTGTCTTTCCAATCATTCATTCTTTCAGTAACATCCAAAAGGCCACAGCAAACGATGAGGTGTCACTGGAGAGCAGCTCCCTCACCAAGTCCCAGAAGAACTTCTCTTCATCTTCCTCCACCTCCAACAACAGGTCTCCTGTGTCGGCCCAGCGCGGGAGCCCCGTCCTGCCTCGAAGGCGGGAGGTCACTGAGGAGGAAGCAGAAAGGTTTGACGCACTAAACTGTTTAAAGACACTGTTTCACAGTGTTTCTATTTGTTGACTGTTACTCAGAGCAGTTCTCTTGTCCTGGAAGGTTTATACTGCAGGTGAACCAGGCTGCGGTCACTATTCAGCGCTGGTACAGACGCCACGCCAAGAGGCATCACGCAGGCCAGGCTGCGCTCAAACGCATCCTTGCCAATAAAAGAAAGGTATCTGTCTGTCTCCAGGCTGTCTTACTCCTTAACAATTATTCTCCATAGCGGTTTTATGTCACCCATTCTGTTGCTGTTGCATTAACACCCTTTTTTTTTTTTTTTAGGAGTGGGAGGAGAAAACAGAAGACGACAGTCGCCTGGAGCAGCAGCAGAGAAAGGACGAAGACAGGAAACGGATTCGCGAAGAGAAAGCTCGTCTGGCACGCCTCGCTGCCATCCAGGTGCCTGAATGTGAACATGCTGTCCCTTCTTGTTTGATCTTTGAAATCACGTCCACAGCATGTCAAAAAAACATATAGTCATGAGTGTATTGTCCTGTGTCTCCCTCTGGTGGTGTGGATCAGGAACTGCAGCAGAAAAGAGCCCAGCGGGCAGCAGAGATGCAGCATGAATCTGAGCTGGAGACAGAAAACTCGAGGCAAACTGGTGTCGCTGGACGCAAGAAGCCACCCAAGATTTTCCCAATTAACAAAAGTCCAGCTTCACCAAGCAACAACAGCCCAATGTCACCCACAGATGTTAAAGCTAAGAACACAGGTCTGTGGATTCTAGTACCTGAGATACTGTTTGCATCTATCTTTAAACACATAAGCTCGCTAAACAAATGGTTAATGGTTATGTCTGTCTACAGACTCCAATTTGAATGTTGTAGCCGATGTAAGTGAGCTGAGCTTCAGAGCCATTTCTCCACCTTTATCCAGTCACAGAGGATCTCAGTGTTCCCAGGTAAATAAGTCACTATCTTCACCACTTAGCTTCCCCTATTCTCTATTCTTCATTAAAAAAAAACATGTTTATTTTCGCTTGTAGGATCAAGAGGACAGAGCAGATGAAGATGTTCACCTGGAGCAGCAGCTTCAGGAGAACAGCAGGAAATCGATACGTAAAGAGAAAGCTCGTCTGGCTCAACTCTCAGCCACTAGGGTGAACACATCTGATGTATGTAGACTTTCATTTAAGGTTAAAACCTCATCTCCAAAGTAAACATCCAGCCACATGCTCCAGAGTTTGGAGCACAGGTCCTATCTAATGTCTAATGTCTCCCTCTAATGGTGTGGGACAGGAGCAGCACCAGAAAAAGAGTCAGCGAAAGACAGGAGCCGAGGTGGAGGTGAAGTGTCTGAGGCAGACTGGTGTGGTTGGGCGGAAGAAGCCACCTAAGATCTTCCCATTTAACAAAAGTCCAGCTTCACCAAGCAACATCAGCCCAATGTCACCCACAGACACCAAAGCTAAGAACACAGGTCTGCATCACATTGTAGTAGAGCGAACCTCATTCAACAATGAGTGCTTCATATGCAGTGAAGGTTACTTAAAACTAAGTGAATCATGTGACAACACTTCTCTTAAATGTTTCCACAGACTCCAATTTAAATGTTGTGGCTGACCTGGGTGAGCTCAGCTTTAGGGCTGTTTCGCCAGCTTTGTCAAATCGCAGAGGTTCCCAGTGTTCCCAGGTGAATCATTGAAAACTTTAAAGTCACTTTAAAGTGACTATAAAGTAAAGTAAAGCCGTGTTCTGTTCATTCCTGGTACAAATATTCATGTTATCTCTGTGCTCTAGGAGATTCTGCAGAGGTCAGTGAGTGTGGAAGACCAGCGTCAGGGAGCTTTGTCCAGCAGGGCTCAGTCTAAGACGACCCTCAACGAGCTGCTGGACACGCTGAAGCTGTTAGAAGAGGAGCCAGAGAGGCTGTCTGAGCCAAAGTGCTACCACAAAGAGAAATACGCCTGGATAGATGAAGTGAGACCCTTAGTGTTAATATCCTAGTTATACATATCCTGCTCATTTTCAGCCAGAAAGACTGAAAAATATTAATGTAATATTTTAGTGAGATGCATCTCCACTGTATCTCGTTAAAGGACGGAGATGCCAACTCTCTGACGACCGACAACCTCGAGCGCCACGGCCAGTTGAGTCACCACCCTGCACTGCCAGACGGGGGCGCCCTGCTCTCTGAGGCCAAGCTGCAGAGCATCATGAGCTTCCTGGATGAGATGGAGAAGTCTGAACAGGAGCGACCTCGCTCAGTCACCTCAGGATCCCACAGAGAGGTCAGCATCTATAGTTTGATTTTCTGACTGGCACTGCAGGACTGGTTCTGTACTGCTGACACTAATGTTATTTCCTTTTCTATATTTATGACCAGTATTGTGTCCCTATCTTTTTTTATTTTTATTTTATTTTGAGAGCCACATACAAGTAAATAATGTGTGCTAAATGGCAAACAATATTCATTGAACTAAACCAGTTTTTTCATTAGCAAAAGGCCAAAAAAAAACCCCACACGTGGATCTTTGTGTTCTCAGGCTGTTTTGTCTGAGGAGGAGCTGGCAGGTGTAGAGCAGGCGTCTGCCACTGCCGCTGAAGTCACAGGCTCCATGATGAGGATCAAACTGGAGCTGGAGGAGAAGAAACGCACAGTCAACATGCTCCAGGCCGCACTGGTGAGTACATGCGCGCACATTATAGAATATTTTACTGTAGAGAGAAATACAGTAGCTGTTTTAAGTGATGATGCATAAAACTCAGGTACGTCTCTGCTCCTTTAGGCCCAGCAGAGGGAGCTGACAGTTCGACATCTGAAAGAGACCGAGAGGGAGCTAAGCAGAAACTTCCAGCTCCAGAAGGAGCAATATGAAGCCACCATCCAGAGACACCTCACATTCATTGATCAGGTAGGTACACTGACAGTGGTTCAATCCTAGCTGCAGCCTGCTTTGTGTCTGGTTTAAAATATGCTGTCTTTCTTCAGCTGATCAATGATAAAAAGGCTCTGAGTGAGCGCTGTGAAGGAGTGGTGGGAGAGCTGAAGCAGGTGGACCAGAAGTACACCAAGAAGATTGCACAAATGGAGGAGCAGCATGAAATGGTGAGGCTTCTCCACCAGCAGGAGTCACAGCCTCCGTTTAATTTTCCGCAAATAACCGTTACTTCTTTACCTCCTGTTGTGTGACTGCGTCCTGCTTTCTCACAGTGCTGCTTTTGTTTAACCGGCTTTATTTTCTGTTTTTCTTCTTCTTCTGTCCTTCTCTGTCGTTGTCTGTGTATCTGTTTTTTCCTGGCTTTAGGTGTGGCAAATTCTGGGTCCCTTGTGCGAGGTAACTTTTTTCTCCTCTAACCCATTCATCCTTGGCACAATCATTTCTCTCATTCCATCATTTCTTGTTCATTTCTTTTGTTTGTCCCACATAACGTCTCCTGGACAGTCTGTCTGCATGTGAGTCCCCTCTGTCTTTTCTTACCTCTAGATCAGATGCTCACTTTTCCGTGATTTATGTTATTAGGTGCAGTTTTTTTTTATCTCTTATTTCTGCATTACTAATTTTGAATTTAATAATTGATCTTCTAACATGACCTTTCTTTATGGCTTTCTTAACCTTGCGGCCGCTCATCCTCAATCCCTTTCATCCAAAAAAAAAAGCAAAAGCCAACGTAAATGTAAGATTTATTCACCCTGGAAGCTCAAACGCTGTTTTAGCCTTAGCTCGGGACTGAAACAGAAATAAAAATGTGTTTAAAATGTCACACACAAAAATTGTGCTGCTTTCGTCAGCATCTCCATCGTTAGTGTCTAGTGCCTCTTAAGTATGAATTCAGCCTCCTCTAACCCTCACTCCCTCCCTCCACAGGAGATCAAGAAGTTAAAAGACCTAATGAGCGCCACAGAGAAGATCCGCCGAGAGAAGTGGATTGACGAGAAAACCAAGAAGATCAAAGAGATCACTGTCAAAGGTAGTGGAAGATAGAGCCTCAGCTTGGAGCAGGAATCTGATGCAGAACATCTTTACTAGTTCCTTAAAGATCAGGACACACATTAGCAAAGGATGTGCAGGAGCGACTATTTCTCGGTTCACCTTAAGCAGATTTTTAATCGCATCAGAAAGTCATGAATTTTTATCACTTATGTGGCATAATCTCTGCCACTGTGGTTTTACCTGTGCTGGTGACACTCTGCGGTGAAGTTAAAGCACTAGAGGCAACTTAGATCAGCTGTTGTGTTTTCTCATGTCACCTTTGTCTTGTCAAAAAGTGGAAGTCCAACAGACCAGCAGGTGGCAGTAGTCTGTATTTGTCACTCAAAAAGGGAAAGTAGATGACAAACAAAGCAGGGCGGCGATGCTTGCTTACTGTTTCACACCACTGTCTCTCACCACAGACAGTTTATAGCTTCTTCAGACCCAGAATATGGCTAAAAGGAAGTTGTGTTTGCTAAGCTGAGCAGCCAATCAGAGTGGCCTCTCACCGACAGGCCTGCTACTGATTCAGCATGATGAACACAACAATGCGGGAAACACCACATAACCAGGGCGACAGATGCTCACAATTAGTCAGCCCTTATGATAAAGAGTGGTTTAGTGGTTCAAACGTTTTTACCAAACATCTGGTCAACGGCTGGTCTGTTAAGATACATAACACAGTGATGATAATGTCACCTAGCACATTGTCAAAACAACAATGAATATATTGTGTAAACGTAATAGCACACCTAATGCTGCAGTGTCTCTTTTCATAGTTGGATTCATGTAAAACTGTAGCTGTGATCATGTCTTTAGCTGCTGGTTTTCTGCAGTTTCCAGCTTGTTGGGCAACATGAACAAGGACCACGTTGTTTCAGGTTTTCTGCCTGTGATGAATTGATTCCATGAAAAGTCACAGTGCTGATGAGCTGCTGGTACAGTCACAGTGCTTGACAATAGTTTGTTTTTAGTCACAACTCACAGTCATATTCCCATCAATATTAAGACAGAAAATAAACCTGCCTCACAGTCATTTGACTTTTCAAAACTATTTGAACGAACATCCTTTATTTTATAATGAATCTTATTTTTGAATAAATAATGCTGTAAACATTTTGCAGCATTAGCCACAGATCACAAACTGTTTCCTGTTCTTCTTCCTCCTCCTCCTCCTCCTCCCCTCTTCTGCCCTCAGGTCTGGAGCCAGAGATCCAGAAACTGATCTCGAAACACAAGCAGGAGCTGAAGAAGCTGCGGACGCTGCACGAGGCTGAGCTGCTGCAGGCGGACGACCGTGCGGCCCAGCGCTACGTCCGCCAGTGTGAGGAGCTCCGCCAGCAGCTGGAGAAGGAGAAGGAGGAGCAGTGTCAGAGAGAGAGGGAACTAGCCAAACAAAGGTATGTGACATTATACTTACACTGGCCACACTGACTTTCTGTTCCTTTTGTATTTCCTTTAGATTCTTTGATTAATCAGAGTGGAATTAGGAAACTGACTCCACTGACTTCTATCCACTATCCAACCTAACAGAATAGCTAACTAGTTTTGGCTAACAAATGTGAAAATTTACTCTAACCATTTATGTAAAATGTGATAGAGTGACAAAGCTTCTGGATGTCATGTTATGTTAAGTTAACAGTACAGTAATAACGAACTGATTTACATTTTCATACACAGAATTAGGCTGCAAGGCTGTATAAGTCCTTAAAATTCATTTTTGCTTTTCTCAATAGAAAACAATGGATCTTGGATTTGTCTGCACCTCCATGACTTTGCTCTTTGACCCCTCACTGTCACAACTCGTTTTTCTCTAGTGCTCTGCTTTAAATATGAAAACACTACAAACAAGTAAATGAGAGCTAAACATCCTGTTACTCTGTTTTCTCCTGGAGGCTGAGATAAAGAAAGTTAAAGCTAAACAGGAAGTTGTCTCAAGGTAAACCCTCTTAGAAACCAGGCAGCCTTTGTGGAGCTTAATGCATCCAAACCTCTGAAGGAGCTGGCCTTCAGCTGTGCCAGTTTATTCAGCATGCTCCTCATGACTATTTTTGGAAACATTAAAATCCCACCGTCTGCACTGCAAAGCAAGAGAGGCGGAAAGACACAGAGTGAAGGACAGAGGCTGAGCTTTATAGGCACATGCTGTTTGAGTTAATGAGTCTAGCAAAAGAAAGGCAGGCATTTCTTAATTAGTCACTTGTGCGCTCTGCTGGTGTGTAATAAATATGACTTGTGTTAATTAAGAAGTGTGTGTGTGTGTGTTTTAGATATGAGAAGCAGCTTCAGGAGGAGGAGCTGTCCCTGCAGCAGCAGAGGAGGCGTCTCTACAAGGAGGTGGCAGACGAGAAAGAGAGGCTGGCCCAGCTGGCTGCAAGGTGAGATCAAAGGTCACTAGTAAAAATCAAAATGCTCATAAACCAGAGCCATTTATTTAACAAGACACATCCCAGAATCACTTTTGTCACCAGAACAAGAAGCAGAGTCGTGTTCAGATGTTTTAGAGCAGCTACCCAGTTAGAAATGTTTATTCCAGAGAAACTGCTCTTTTAATCCTCACTGTCCATCTGGGAATTCTGAACATTCCCATTTGTGCATTTGTAAAACACTAGGCAGCCTTTATTCAAGCTACTCAGCTGTCAAACATGTGACCTTTACAAGACTGAATAAGAGCTCTATTAGATGCCATTAATAGCAAGAAAAACTGCTGGAGGTGAAGTGACCTAAAATCTGTTGTGTTCTGAATGATGCACATGGTTGCTAACTGGAACACAAGACATTTGACATACATGGTAAAACCCTGATAATAACAGGCTTTTATAGTTTTTCATGTGAAATTCATCCCACACTGATGCTTTCAAGTAATTAGCATATAGAGGTAATTAATCATCTGCCCTCTGTGTTAGGCCTTTTAGGTCGCTTTCCAATTGCTTTTGTAGGGATTATTGTGGTCCTCCTTTTAAGAGCTTTTCTTTGTGCTTCCATCGCAGGCAAAGAGCTGAGCTGGAAGATCTGCGTCGGCAGCTGGAGGATAACAGCTCTCTAGCTGGACGAGCCCTCAGAGAGGAGCTGGACAAGACCAGGGAGGAACAGGAGAGGAGACACCAGGTGATGAGTGTGAACTGTGCACAATCACATCAGGGTAAATCTGTTTAGCCTGTCTAGTTTCTGCATAAGTAGCAGGACTGCTGCTAACTGTGTTGCTTTTGTTTCCCCTAGATGGAGATAAAGGCTTTACAAGAACGTTTGGACATTGAAAAGCAGACCTGGGAGGAAAACTACAAGAAAAAAGAGGTTTGTTGGCATGTCAGTCCTACTGTCAGTGTACAGACATACTCTGTTGCTGTTGGTGCGGCAGTTTGAAGTGCAATGGTGAAATGTATTGACTGTAATTCTTACAAGTTCAAAATTTAAACCGATATTTAACTACTAATACTAATACTTGTAACAAATATCACATATCACATAAAATCTAGTTCAGTCTCTTAGGCAGGCCTGAGGTTACCAAATGTTCCTTGCTTGATTAAGGCTTAATGCATGTAGAGACTTAATGTTGGTTGATTTTCCAGCTCTCTTTAGCACTGCAAAGCTGCGTACAACTTCCAACCCTATACTTAACTGGAGTTCGGGTGAAACCCTCAGGGTATGCTGATATCAGCCAGGACTGACAACATGTTTGTTTTTGTGCGTCCATAGGAAGCGTGGCTGCTGAGCCGTGAACGCGAGCTCAAAGAGGAACTGCGACGAGAGCGCGACAAAGAGATCGAGCTCGCCATCTGGAAGCTGGAGGAGGAGACCAGCAAGGACAAAGAGGAATGTGAGAGGGCTGCTGACAACAGGTGTGTGAGCCCACAGTTCTAGTGTTTCCCCTTTAACACTAATGAAGAGAATGTGGGGCCCACTTTGCCCTGTAGAATTCAACAGCTGTGAATCTTTGTAGGGCTGTTAATGAAGATTTAAATAATCTGTTAAGTAAAACAGGAGCTCCTCAGTGTTGTAGCATCATATTTTGGACAATTGTTTGGATCTTCTGTGCAGCACCTGAAAAGATTTTTGTCTTGTTCCAAATCCTGCTAATATTTCTTAATTGGAAAGCAATGTCTTCAACAAATGTTACAAAAGTCTAGATCGACACAAACCCAAAATGCACCTTGTTCTCAGGGTGAAACGTGTGAGGGAGAAATATGAGGCTGAGCTGAGGGAGCTGGAGCGCTCTGAGAGGGCGGCGGTGGAGAAGCTTCAAGAGCAGAGGAAGAAGCAGATGGAGACAGAGGGAGAGCTGATCAGACTACAGGCTGTGCTCAGACAGAAAGAGCAGGAGGTTGAGGAGATCACTCAGGTGGGGAGCCGATCGCAGACCTTTAAGTGATGAAGAGCGGATACATTAAAGTATAAAATATCTTCAGGTGGAGTTCATCTGAATTTGAACGACCTGTCTCCTCAGACCAGAGACAAGCTTGC
The DNA here is from genome assembly GCA_900302695.1 of Helostoma temminkii. Lineage (NCBI taxonomy): Eukaryota > Metazoa > Chordata > Actinopteri > Anabantiformes > Helostomatidae > Helostoma > Helostoma temminkii. Next base: position 31,993 of record OMLM01011232.1, on the reverse strand, counting down.
GGATGAGCGGCGCAGCCTGGCCGAGGTGATAAGGCAGGAGTTCGCCGACCGGCTGGTGGCGACAGATGAGGAGAACCGCAGGCTGAAAGTGGAGGTGTCAGAAGTCAGAGCAAGGCTGCGGCTGGAGGTGGAGAGGATCACCAGGGAGAAGGAGGAGGAGCTGGCTGAAGTCCATCAGCGGTAATAAATGAGTTTTATTCTGTTTCACCGTTCATCCACACAAAGTTTTCTAGCCCTAACAACACAGTCTTAAAAACACACACAGTGATTTCTAATGAGATTAAAATATGACACAGTAGAGATACCTGTTGAAAAACAAAGCAGAATCACTCTGTGGGATTGAGGTTGTGCAGTTTCACGACCATATTGTTAAGACCACCAGGCAGAGAGTGATCACTGAACTGATTTACATGCTCTGAAGTAACCAGGTACTAAGATAATAAGGGACTGAGTTCACCTGCACTGAACTGAAACCACCTGAACCGTGGTTACTGGGAATCCACAACAAGCAGCTACAAGCAGCAGACGAGTAATCTGATGTACTAAATCTGCCTGGGGATAGGTTTCTGTAGAAAGCTGATTGTAACCTGGTTACTTTAATGTGCACACTGACAGAGTGACAAATTTATCACCGTCTTTTCTTTTCCATGATTTACAGAGTGAAGTCGGCCATTTTGAAAAAGGACGAAACTGTCAATAATCTCCGGAAGCAGCACGAGGTGAGAGACGATGTCTGTGTGTCAGAGCATCATGAATAAGAAAGCAGTAGTCAAAAGATGATTGACAGCATGGATCCATGTTGATCTGTCCTTTGATAGGCTGCTCTGAAGAGAGCGGATCACCTGGAGGCTCTGTGGGAGCAGCAGAGGAAGCAACTGCTGGAAAAGTGACTGACAGGAAGTCCTCAGCTCTTATCTGAAATGACCCCCTCACCCCCGTCCCAACCTTCACACTCCCCCTGACGCTTTCCTTTGGGTGTTGTCTGTGCCAGCAAGACTCAACCTGTGGAACTTCAAAAGGTTAAACAAGTGACTGAAACTTGTCCTACCTCATTTGGAAATATTTAAATGGGGGGAAAGCACTGGGCCCCATTCATTCACCTGCACCCCCCCCGGACAAGAAGGAGCATGTTGTGCTACAACTTCCCAAGTGTCAATGCTACAGACGTGGTGGCACCACATGAAAAGGCTTCAGATGTGCTTCCTATTCTTCCCTTTCCAGCAGGAGACGGCTGCAGTTTTTTTTGTCTGACTGTACCCCTTCCTCCCTCCTCCTGCGGGGAGCAGGAATGCCTCCACGTTCCCCACAGAGCTGACACAGAGAACACTTCCAGATGTTTCTGAAACCAGCTCAGGCCTGTGCTGCTGTAACGTGGAAGAGGGTGGGGGTCACTCCTTCTAGATCACTTACAACAAAGGACTCAAAGGATCAGCCAGCCTCACAGCTACAGTATGATCTGCCTGAAACAAGTCAGCTCTGAGTGGCCCATTATATGTGCTCTGTCCAAGTGCCCCCTCAAGGCAAGGGCTAATTACAGGATCTGTAACCTCTGTGTCTCCTTTGCTCTGTGACCAGCTCTGATCTGTTGTATGTGTCTTAAACCAAAGTTAGGATCTAACACAGAGGTTAGAGACTAAAAGTAGAGTGTATGTAGAATGTGTATAGAGAGCAGTAGGACACGTAGGTAACTGAAAGAAAAAAGATTGAAGGAAGATGGAAAGTTTGATGTCTTAAGCAGCTGTGAAAGTTTCTGAATGTAAAAAAAAAGGAAGACGGAAGGAGGGTGAAGGAAAGAAAGAATGTGCATAGAAAATGTTTGTAGGATTAGGAAAGCCGAGCTGGGACAGAGCAGGGTGGTAGGAGGTCCGAGGGGGCACAAGACATGTGACCAGAGGTATGTTAAAAGCCGTATCTGTGTGCTGAGGCTGGGCTGTGACCAAACGCACCGCGCTCGACAGGGAAGGAGGCCTGGATTCACTCGCATACATAAACTATTTATGTTTGAACTCTGATTTTCTCTCAGCGGCTGCAGCAGCCTTTTGTCTTCACCCTCATAATCCATGTCCCTCTCAGAGACACAGGCAGTCATTGTGGATAAAGTTTCAGTCCATAGCTTGAGTTAGTGATGTGTGGAGCAGGGGGACTTCTGTAACAAGAGTTTGTGCTGCAGAGAGAAACTCTAAACCTGGAATTAAGGCCGGTTATTTATGATGTGAACGACCGCCCTCTGATGTGACTGCAAAAGCCTCAAACGTAGACCCCATATACAAATCTATTTATTCTACCTTTATTTATTTTTCAACGTAGCACTCGTACGTGACCTTCGTAGTGTTGCTGCTTCGTAGAAAGGTCAAAGATGTGAAGTAATTCAAGTGTTTTTCATTCCTTTGGCAAAAACACTAAACTGTTACTTGGCACAGCTGGTAACTGTCAAGACTTTATAACTACGCCATTTGTAGATGGTTTAAATACAGTATGTTAGGTTTTTCTGACATGGAAGTTGTACGAGCCACAGTGAAAAGGGTTCATATGAAGTGTAGTGTAGAGTTTACATAAATCTGTGTTTGTCACCTTTCTTTTTTTTTAATTGTTATGCCAAATGCTGAACCTAAATCCAACCTGTATAGAACAAACTGAAAATAAAATCTCAGATTGGAGATATGTCGCGTGTCTCTGTGGGTTTCACGGTCACTAACCAAGATTCAATGAGTCACAAGGACTTTTGGAGGGACCGCTGTTTGCTCGCCGCTGTTGGCACAGCAGACGAGAGTAGAGGGCGGCAGCGTGACTTGGCATTCCTCACGCATGCCCGTCCCACAAGCGCCAATAAGCCTTGCCTTTGTGTGTGTGTGTGATACCATTCGTCCCATTTTGACCTGAGGTGACCCTCATTATCACACTTTTTTAACACTTGTAACTTTGTACACAAACCATTTCAGCTTTCACTGGTTATTGTTGTGTAAACCTACATTTCCGATGACCCACGAACGCAACGTCTTCAGTTTAGTTTTTAGTTCGAGAGCTGTGAGCAAGACAGTGACTGATGTATGAGCAAACAGAATAAAAAACAAAAGACCGTGACACACTGCGTTCCTCGTTTGTGTTCTCTGTGGGAAGACACACAATTGTTTGTTTGTGTCTTCCTTCCCATCATCCCTCTCTCGCTCAGACCATAACTGATGAGCCCGAGACGCAGAAGTGCTTTAAATCACTTCTGTGGAATCCACATTAGGAGCCAAATATGCCGTTAGTGTGTGATTTAAAATCCTGAAACCACTTCCTGACTTCAAACTCTTTATTGTAAACTGATGTGTTGCCATAGTCGTCCTCTAATTGCAGTGTCCTTCTTCCTCTTAGCTTTTATAGAGACAAGTTCGAAACTTCCTCTGGGACTTTCCAGCCTCTACATCTGGAGTAGAGTCCATTGCTGACCCACTTCTCCACTCCCACCTCCAGGGCCCTCCACCTTTTATTCATTTATATTTCCCCCTTGCTCTCCTGCTCCTTCACTTCCTCCAGAGTAGCGGCGCATACTGAAACGTGTGCACCCTTTCAGAGTATTTCCTTTCTTTTCACTGAGGAAACCGAACCCGCAGAGGCACACGGGCTATTCACCCTCACTTGGCTTGTAGACTGACAAGCTGCCAGAGGCCTGGATGTACGGATGAACGGATGGAGTGACTGTGGATGTGGAGAGAGTGAAGTGTCCTCCTCTCTGGATTTGTAAAAGCAGTTAGCTGTGTCGGGAAAGCAGATTCTGTGTGTCCATACGTGTGTTTCCCTCCTCCTGTGTCAGCACCCTACTGTGATTTAGTCTGCGACACAGTAGAGCTCCTCAGAGCTGCCTGCTCATGTCTAACTTTATTACAGCCTGGAGTGGGCTTCCTTCTCTTCCTCCTCCCCCCTCTGCCTCATGCTTGAGTTGAGGGGGTTGACCATTTGCCAGCAGCTGTTGCTGATTTCACAAAGGTCCCACCCATACAGTGCCGAGGCTGCTCCAGTCCACACTGCAGCAGAGCTCTCACAACTTAGAGCAAAAATGTTCACAGTACAACTATCATGAGGGGAAGACCGAAACCACAGAACACAGAAGACTTTCTAATGGTGAGAGGAATTTCCTTATTCTTGATTTGAGCTTTGGTTTGGATTTAGCTTTTTGTTTCCGTTAGATGTGAACAGAGACACAAGACAGGAGAGAGACCTCTAGCTACAGGAAGAGAGACTGACTCATGGTTTGTCACAGCCTGATGCATGTTTACTGTACTTTCCCTCCGCTGTCATGTCTAGCTCTGTCTCTTCGTCAGCCATATTACATGTTGTGACTTTTCAAGACATTTATTAAAAGCAAAATCTGCTAAAACTACTTTAAAATTTCTTTTGTTCAGAAGAAAATCACTCTTTTCTCTCTTTTTTTCTTTCTTTCCATTCCCCATTTAGCCTCAGACAGGAGGACCTACACCCACAACCTGCATCACACGTGTTGTTGGTGCTCTTATTATTTCCCTCCATAGTAAAGCAGCTCCAGACTTGAGAGGAGTTTAAAGAGCAGATTTCTGTGCCTCGCCTCAGGCTTTGTTTGAAACACCACTTACAAAGAGGTGATAAGTGGAGAAGGGGGGTATTCAGTGGGTATGCTAATACCTTAACTTATCTGGAGCTCTACAAAGTTCACTTGGGGTTAGTGTGGATACCAGCATGTTTCCTGTGATAGAGCAATTCAGGCTTCCTGCTTTTGTTGTTGATCCCCAGCTGCAGTCTTCTGTTTTTACTTGTCTTCTTAACAATCCTAAAAAATGTTTCCTGATTCCATCCACTCAGTGACCGTGTGATTCTGTTACACTTTGTATATGTAGTACTATGTACTATGTAGCATGTCTTCTTTTGTAATTTCCAAGTGAAAACAAGAAATAACAGAGGCTGCAACTACGCACTTTGTCTTCAGAGTCATGTGCAAAGGTTTCATTAAAAAAGGATTATATATTAAAGCCGAAAGATAAAGTTTCGCCCGAGTCTTTGCCTCAGTTTCAACTCTCTCTATTTATCTCCCTCCCACTGTAGTTGTGTTGAGAGAAGCCCAAAGTGGAGCCCGGATCCCGTTAATTAAATCCCCCACCATCACATCGCACTGCTCTCCCTCCACTGGTTGGATACAAAGAAAGACAGAGACCTCTCCTGAGCCTGACGGCATCCTCCTCAGTCTCCTCATGTTCCTCCCGGAGGAGTGGGGGCCAGGGCGGGCACACAAACCCTGCAGGTCGGGGTCACACGTTCCATGAGGGAGATGGCGCTCCGGAGGCAGTTTGTTGGTGTGGTGATACTCCTGCTGATTGTCTATGTGTTGTATTGGAAACTCGGGTGGATCAAATTAACTTTCGATGGCATTGACTGGGACAGGTGAGTCTAGTGTTTTTTCATATGGTCTAGAGTATAAGCAGGAATATGTTCATTATTGCTTTCTGATGCAGGAGGTTAAAGTGCAGATCTGTACTCTCTTCTTTATACAACTCTTCCCTCAGCAGATCAGTATTAACCGATAATGGTATATTTATAGACACATTTGCAGAAACCAGTCAAGACCAATCCTTGGTCGAGGGGTAGTACTCCATCTGAAGGTCTAGGAACTGTCAGGACCAGGCTAGCTGATACAATCAATTACGCATTTTTTAAAAACCCACTGAGCACAGCGGCTTAGTTTTGATTATTTGCTACAAAAATCACAACGGAGCCTGACTGTTACACTTTTGTTTGGCAGTGGGGTAATTTCCTTTATCTTTCGCTGAGCTGTGGAAATACAAACACAATTCCCTCAAGGTCACCAAACCTTGACTTCAGAAAAGGACGAGGAACTTTCTTGTAGGTATGGACGCTAAGGGGGTCAGGGTGAGAAGTGATGGAAGAAGAACAGTTTAGTTCCAAAAGGAACTGTAAAAATACTCTAGTACAAGTAAAAGTCCGGCATGAAACATCCCGCTAGAGTAAATGTAAAGGCGTTGGTGTGTTTGCATAAAGTTGAGTGACTGGTGAATGTCAAATTAAAACAGGGTCAAAATTAAAGCAGCACTTACTGTTTGTTTTCCGTGGTTCAGTCACCAACAACAGTGGATCCATTTGGGGCATTCGTGCCTTTATTTGATACCATCAGATGAGAGGCAAACAGGAAATGTGGGAGAAGAGAAGGGGGCACAACATGGAGCAAAGGTTTTAGAAACAAGTGAAAGAACTCTGAGAAATGGCAGCACTTTAGCAAGATTTTGAAGATGACAGAAAACAGATTTGGTGACAAAGTTCAATTCAGGTTTCTGGCTTTTTCTATGTCTCTCTGAGCCTTGGGACTGAAATATCAGTTTCATCAGGAGACGCAGCTAAATAAAGCGCAGTGTCAGAGTAGATGTTGGGTTAATGGACATGCAGCATTATCAAAGGGGAAGTCCACCACGCTCTGCTTCAAGGTGCTGAAAAGAAATACATATGCATATATATATATATATATGTGTGTGTGTGTCATGCTTTGACATGGAAGTTGTTTGGATCCAGCTTTGGAAACTGTATTCTATATTTCCCATAATTTAACATGAAAGTTATCTTTCATTAAACCATCCATGATTCTGCTTTCCAGACCCCAAACACTTAGTTTGTGACATAGACTTGTGATAGAATCGGCTACATTGAGATTCCAAACATTCACATGTGATTCAGAAATCCCAGATTGTAATGGAATTTACAAATTGATAACTTAATTACTGAAAACCTGACACCAAAGTATCTAATGTAATATCTGACATTAGCTTTGCTTTAAAATATTGTTTTAAAGAAAATGAAAGACTTATAACCAATTTCAGATGGATTTCTAAGAACCAAAACAATTTCTAGACTATATACTTTAGTTCCTCGCTTCTCCCATCCTGCTTCTGCAACTTCGTATGCCTCTATGTAGCTGGTCACCTACTATTAGCTGTTAGCTCCCATTAGCTGTTAGCTCCCATTAGCTGTTAGTTCTCTCTGTGCAATAGCTGCCTCTTCAGTCTTACAGGTCCAGTTTCTGACTCTGTTTGGTATGTGGCTGCGACGGGCTTTTCTGTAACTAGCTCATACAACCGTTTGAAATGAAAACTTGCACATTATGCTAATGTTTCACTAGATGGAAGATGTGATTGATTTGTTAGCCGTGGTGACAACAACACTGTCCCTGTATGTAACCCAAAAATCTGAGATGATCTAGAACAACTGAAAAGCAACACATTTTGTTCAACGTTGTATTCATTTCTTTAAAAATGTGTAAATATTAGTTACTGCAGCTTTAAGTAAATTAAAACTTAGCTGCTATTGCAGTACATCAAAAGTACAATACTACAAAAATACATTAGCGTTTATCTACATGCAGTACATGTGTAGCCAACACAAAAAAACATCCCGTCATTGATATGTTTCGAAACTCTTCTCAGCAGTGAAAATGGGATGAGGTTAAAAGGTTAAACTCTAAAAGTTTTGTGATTTTTGTAACCAGCACTTCCCCCCCTCTGGTTGTATCATTGTGGATTTGACAAAGAAGCCTCACAGCACTAATGGAGCCAGGCTCGAACACACATACTGTATGTGAAATATAAGCTTTGTTAGAACAGGCAAAGGTCCAGCTTTAAAAGCCAGATAAGATGCATTAAGTCAGGTGGGTGGGGGAGGAAGAGATGGATAAGATGGCTGCTTCTCAAAGGTCCGTTTCAGACGCTAAATGTTAGGTTTGGGCATGTGGAGCTCACTGGTCTTTAATTTTAAAAGCTGTTCTTTACTCTGCATGCCTGGGTAAAAATAACTACACCAATGTTCTCCTCGCACTGAACAGTCGTTGCTTTTTTATGTCGGAGGCATCATGTTTTGCGGGAGGCTACTTTTATTTTTAAATCGTACAAAGAGTGATATTTTTACCTAACCACATAGGAATAATGACTTAAGTTCTATGCATATGATGCAAACTTTGAGCCCTCTGTACAGCTTAAACAGCTTACAGCGCTACAACTTAAGATAATGGGCTTTTAAACACATTTAAAGTGCATATAACCTTGAAAAAGATTACATTTGATGAACTTACAACAGAGTATAAAACACATGGCAAACAGAAACTTTGTGGCTGTAAAAGTTTTTTGTGGCTGTAAAAGTTTTTAGCAAGGTCATCAGGAACAGGATGAACACAGCTTGCCCTTTAGGTTTTCTATTTAGACAAGATAGCATCAGCAAAAACAAGCACACGGCTCACGATGAGTATCTGTTGAAAATAAAGTAACTGCAACACGTGAAGCTGCACGGAGGTCCTATCTTTTCACGAATGTTGTGTGATTTGTAAATAAAATCATCAAGTAATTATTTCCAAATCATTTAAAACCTATATTTGATTGAAATTAGGACAAAGACACGTTTGAAATTCTAAAACCCAGACATTTTATGGCTACATGCTACATTTAATTGTCACGTCATTTGAAACGTCATTGAAAGATCTGGTTTCCATGTAAACCAGTGAAAAAACTGTAGCAATAAAAATAGTTGCACAACCTGAATGAATTAATGCACTTAAGTTATGTAAGTTAAACATAAATCAGTTACTTAACATTTAGTCCAAATTAACTATTGTATTTAACAAGTTAGATTAAGTTGCATAAGTCAGTTACCTTTTATTTTTCTGGATGTAACAAAAAAAAGTAGATATTAAGTAAACAATAGTAAAGTAGTAGTAAAGGGAGTAAAAAACAACAATCATTGGCCTTTTTATTCCACATCCCTCTAAATAAAATAGTTTATTCATAAAATAAATATGACAAAACAAAAGAAGCTGTTGACGCAGGAGAATATGATCGGTAACGTTTGAACTGGATTGATCCTCGTCTCACAGGCTGAGTCGACTTCCTGCTCAAACCTTGGGCCTCTGTTCAACGTTAACAAGCTCCGGTCACACGTTAATTCAGCTGCTTTATTACATTTTGTCCTCGTTACTGAGCTTTATGAGATTTTATAACTGCTGAGAGCAACATCTGGTGTGTGAGGGTTAACATGAAGGAGCCAGGCGGGGTGAAGCAGAGCGCCATGGTTACCTGACACAGCAGCTTTCTTATCCAGTAGTTCGATCACACATCAACGCACAGATAAGAGATAAATGTTTGACATGTTTCTTTTACACCTGATGTTTGTTGTGGAGGTTTAGATGAGCCACTGTCACTACATCAGGTTAAAATCACCTCCAACTTTACCCACTGCTGTTTCTGTTCCAGTCTGTAGGTAACAATATATTTTTATTCATCTGGACCAGACTCTACATTAAAACTTGTTTTGTATTTTTACTTTAAGTAGTACTTTTAAATTTAGAGCTTGTACTTAGTATCTTTTCTTTTTTCTTTTAGTTTTTTGATTAAAGAGTACTTCTACTTCTCGTAGAACTAATTCTTAACAAATCTGTCTCCATGACAAAGGTCAAACTTGCTCAGCTAAGAGGGAATATATGGTTAAAAAATTAGGTTTTTCAAATTGAGAAACACTATATGTATGTGTATATATATATATATAGAGAGAGAGAGAGAGAGAATATATTTATGGTTTCCCCTTTTCCAGCTTCTTTCTCTTTTGGTTTGTTGGTCAAAATGTCAAACCAGAGATCATCAGAGAAACTGTTACGGTCCATTTCTAACATTATCTTGACATTTTAAACTTATTGTAAGAATATAATGACCTGATTGTTATCCATACACATTGCTAAATCCTGACTGACAAGTGGAAATACATAAGAAAATACAGAAAGTACAAATCCAGACCTGTCTCATGTGAAATGACAGCAGTTTTCAGAGCCTTTAAGCCTTTAATAGCTAAAGCCACATGCTGCCTCCACCCTTTTCTTCATGACACTTTTTCAGCCTGAGTCATAAATCTACTTGTTTTTCTACATGTCAGATCCTTTTTTAAAAAATGTACTTTATGCTTTGTTATATAATTTTGTGGAAAGTAAATTTAATTGGGGTTAACTTGCAAAACACGTTTTCACCCTGGTGGTGTTGAGTCATGCAGATGTTTGGATTTCATCTTTCCCCTCTCCCCTGGTTTCTCTGGGAAAAGTTAGGAAGGTGACGCCGTGTTCTGTGATTTATACAGAATAACAGATGATGTGTTTTTTACAAGAGGTGGTGTCAAATTCCCCAAAACAACAAATTTAATACAGTTAATCAGATTATATTTTACAAGCAGCCAGTCATCTATTAATCAGTCTATCTCCAAGCGTGAGAGGTAATCATTAAAGATATAATGTGTTAATAGGTGAGCAGTGACACAGCCATGCTACCTGTTTCCAGGCTGTACACTAAACTAAATGGATGTATTTACTAAGACTGGCATCAATCTCATAAATAATAAAGGACTAAACATATTTAACTTAATTGTCTCACATCCGAATGTTCTGTCTTCCACAGAGACTCAGAGTACAACATTATCAAACAGAACAACAGTGACCACAGGAGCCATCCGTCCTCCTCCTCTGGACCAGGTCCAGGTCAAGAAACATGTACCAAGGCTCCGACTGTACCAGCGCCACCAAAGAATCAACCAACAACAATAACAACAACAACAACAACAACAACCACCAGTACCAAAGGCCTTACACTGCTGCCTCAGTCAACAGAGCCTCCGTACATTGGAAACACGTACATGAGTGAAGTTCCACGAGTCGTAAGTGTCACCTCCCCGTGTGGCTGCACAGACTGAACCAACAGTTGATTTCACGGGTTACCAGTATGAATTAGATAAAGCTGCTGATAGGCTCGTTGCCATCATGACTTTGTGTGTTTGCATGTGTGGAACCTTTTCATGCTTCATGTTTTATGTTTTATTTATCATCAAAGTGCATCCATGCAAAACTCTTTGTGTCCTCCTTCCCCCTAGTGTTGTTTTAGCCACGGAGATAGACATTAGATAACTGTCTCCAGTGTGGAGGTTAATGTTGAAGTACATTGTGTTGATCATGTCAGATGTGTAGTAACTGTATGTGGCTTCCGTGTTGCGCAGGCAGAGTTGGGACTCTCTGTAGGTGGTCTGATAAGAATATGGTGATAAGAGTCGTGTTATCTGCTCCTCACAGGGCTGCTCTGAAGGCATCCAGAGCCGTATTGAAAAAACTGACTATGGCAAGCAGTTTCTGAAAACTATTCCCATCCTGCAGTGGGCCAAACACGTGAGGCCTGAAAATTATGAGCGTCTGAAAAAATACCCAGGAGCACATGGTTGGGGAGGCATCGATTACAAGAGTGAGTTTGTGTATATTTTGATTTGATTATATTATCTTTTGCTTTTTAAAAAAAGGCCTCATTAATTTTATTTTATTTATATCATTTTTGCTTTTATCCATTTTTATTTTTATCAGTTTTGTCTTTTTTACCATTTCTTGTCAAAACTATTAATTCCAGTGTGGTGTCGGCAACTTTTACATTTTCACGCTGCTGATGAAACTTGTCATTATTTAAGTGATCATATTATACTTAATTTAACATTTAACATTTGCATTCTCTTTGATGCAAGACTTTATAATTTTCAAGTTTATATATAATCCCTCAATCCCTCAACACCCCTCTGGCCCTGTTCTGATTGGCCAACTTGACAAAGTCTTCTGGTGGGTTTACCTATGCTCAGAGCAGTGGTTGTCAGCAACCACTAAACTGTAGAGAAAGATGTCTGTTCCACATTAAAACACAGACTAAACAACACGTTTTTGGCAAAACCGCCCACAATGATGTAGCATATGCAGTATTATGTGCGATGTAAAACAAATTTATAAAAACGCAGTAGGTGTCAGAGTTATTGAAATGGCACTGCCTCTGTGTTAAATGTTATATGTACAGAACTCTCCTTCATAAAAACTAGTTATGTGTAGAAATAGGTATTTTTGTGTTTCGGTAGTTTCAGCTTCTAAATTAAATGTGCTATGTCGTACAGTAACACACTGGCTAACTGTCAGTTTTATAACCTAATTCACAAGTTATGTAATAAAATGACCAGTACAGTTGGACCTAATTCTTAATCCGTAGGGTTTAATATGGAGTTGTTCCGCCCTTTGCAACTATAACAGCTTCAACACTTCTGGAAGAAACTTTCCACAAGGTTTAGGAGTGTGTTTATAGGAATTTTTGGCCATTCCTCTAGAAGCACATTTGTGAGGTCAGGACAAGAAGGCCTGGTTTGCAGTCTCCACTCTAATTCATCCCAAAGATGTTCTATTGGATGGAAGTCAGGACTCAGAATGCAGAAATATGCACCATATGTGCACAATGTCATGATTTTTGACACTGGGCTTCAAAAACCATGCTAGGTCGTTCAGGTGCCCTGAGAGCCTGGGATCCCATGACGCTAGTTTGTCTGCTAGTCCTGGTCTAAATTTCATATTGGTTATAAATAATATCGGGATCTAAACATGCATACAATATTTTTCACTGAATTAAATCCATAATTTCACAATTTTACTAAATGAGTCAAGTGGTATAAAACATCCTGCTGTCATTAACCGGAGGTGAACATGCAGGTCACAGGTGCATCTATGCGGGAAAAAACCACACCCGTCATATGCATCTCATGCAAATATCATTTTGAACAAATCCAAGCTGGATGTGTCATGATCATCCTCTAAAGCTGCTGCTGTACAACATGTTTTGTTATCTGAAACTTGCATTGCAAAAATCTCATTTGAGGAAATGTCGAGATTCTTACTGTGTTGATATAATTGTCGCTTCCTGTATGTTTGCTCGCACATGAAGCCTCATGGATTTTCATTGTTTTAGATCAGATGCTAATAAGTGAAGCTGTTGATGGAACATTATATATGAAAAACAAAATCTGTGCTATGGCAGTTGAAGATTGATAGTAAAAAGACTGATTGTAACAACGATTATAAAGAACCTTTTTTAAGACGTTGAGTTAAATAACTTGTCAAAATTAATAGTTTTTCTGCATCAACAGCACTGAAGGAAACTCTCTCAGTCCTTGACTCCCCTGCTAACATGCAGATGTTGGACGACTGGAAGTTTCAGAGCGATAAATCAAAGTGTATCCGCTGTGCTGTGGTGGGCAATGGTGGGATACTGAAGAATTCAAAAAAAGGGAAGGAGATCGATGGTCATCACTATGTCTTCAGGTACCGTTAGCTAATCTTTACTGGAGGAAAATGCTTCTCTGGTCCTGGTTTTGGCTTTCTAGTTTTCATCCTTTCAGTCAAACATGTTCTTGCTTTGACTGATGGATTAAAGAATAGTTAACAGAACTAAACTTTTGTGTTTTCACCTCTGTTCACTGTCACTTCAGGACCAACGGGGCGATAGTTAAAGACTTTAAAGAGGACGTGGGGACTCGGACGACCCATTACATATTCTCCACCAACACGTTGATGAACTCCATAGGAAGCTACGCAAAGTTTGGGTATAAAGGACCCCCAGTGTCTGACGTGAGGACTGAAACTTAAGCTTTCGCCTTGTAAATTTGTGACATGAAGGCCCAAGTCACGTCACACTCTCTTCTGCTCTCCAACAGGAAACACGATTTGTCTTCCTGCCTGATCATGATCGTGATTACCTGTTGATGAAGGCTGCAGCGACGCACACTAAAGTAGAGAGAGGGAAAGAGGTAGACAAAGAGTAAGTAATACTGAACAGGCACAATTTTACTAAGGATAAATAATGTGTTTGTTTTAACTCTTCGTTCTGCAAATTATTCAAACTTTAAAGCGTTAACTGTTGCTCACAGTGTAAAGCCAGTTCACTACCAGACAAACATTTTAGCAAATACAGGACGGATTGTCCTAAAAGTTTTTCTTAATCCTCAGAGGATGCACTTTCACTTCGCTGATCCTGACTTTTAACTCTAGTCTTGACTTGAGATCGTATGGAAGCCCATTTCCCCCACTAAAAAAAATATATATATATATAAGAAAAACATTTGTTCTGATGTAAAAAAAAAAAAAAAAAACACAA